>JAOSBP010026720.1:0-10075 GCA_027563825.1 Erythroxylum mucronatum | reverse complement strand
AGCAAATTCCACGAAATATGTCTCCTACTCCTATTGGGATTACCATAGAAGCAAGTAACCCGTACCCACGTATCCAATTCAAGAATATGAGTATCAATAAAGTCATTACCGAACCCCACTACTCGCAACTGTACTGAATCATTCCACAAAACACTAAGACCCCCACTTCTGCCTAGGCTATTAACATTAAAACAATACGAAAACCCCAACTAAACTCTAACTTCATCCATTCTTGAACTTTGCACCTACGTTTCAATGAGAAAAACACACCACGGCCTATACCTCAACACCAACTCCCTCAAAGCTCGAACTGCCCGAGGATTTCCCATGCCCCGGCAGTTCCAACAAAGGGCCTTCATTGTAGTCGGCTGTCCTGTCTCCCAGGACCAGCCGCTTGGATTGTCATTGTACCCTCAACCGAATCACCATGATTAGAAACGGAAGAAGAGTGAGTTGTGTGATTTCTTGGTCTTTTCTTACCATCATCAACCTTAGGCATAGGTTCATCTTCGGTAAGAGAACGAGGTCCTCCACCGGAGTCCAAACTATCACGATCCATATCCATTTTACTTAGTTGACCTGCACCTGGTAGGAGCCGGGTTCCACTCGATGTCGTGCCCAAGAAAGAAGCTCTAAAGTCCTTGAATTTGGAAAATTGCAGCCCCCCAACTGTCGGGGTCAGATGATCCTGTCGTTTGTCCTCCCCGAAGCCATCTGCCTCATCCCTTAACCAGGGACTAACCACCGATGTAATCCTCCTCGTCGGAGCTCGTAAACTGGCATCCCAACCAAACACCACTGCTTCTGGTTGCAGACTCAAACGTAATTCACAGAAGGCTTCAGAGTGGCCTAACTTCCCACACAGAAAACAGAAAACACTAAGTTTCTCATACTTGAAAAAGACAACATGTATCTCACCCTTATCGTCAACAATCTTCTTCCGTCGTTTAAGCGGTTTCTGCACATCCAATATCACTTTGACCCTCATATATGTAGGCTCTGACACCCTGCGAATCATTCTTGCATCATACTCCAAAAAGCTCCCAACAAAATTCCCAAGCGCCGTAGCCATCACTTCATTAGTAAAACCAGGGGGAAGATTATGGACTTGAATCCAGATATTACTATGAGTCAGGGGAATTCCAAGAGGATCTGTACCTGCATCAACCCTACTCCATAATAACAAGTGCTTGTTAAAATGCCACGGTGCCCCCTCAATAACCCTATTCAGATCAATGTCATTATAGAACCGAAACAAATATCGCTTAGCACCAAGCTCTGATATAGTAACCCCTCCGATCGGGTGCCAAACGTCGGCAAGAGTATTTCTCATGGACTGAAAATTGATAAGCGCCAGGGTAAGAAACATACCCACCATACAGTATTGATAATGGGGACCCTCTACCTGCACCGCCGCCCCTACATTCAACACGACATCCTCCTCCTCATCAATTGTTAAGGAGGCCATTGCTCGCTCCATTAGACTTAGACCCAGAAAAATGTACTGAAAATAAATAGACAGATACCCAAAAAACCAATAGGTTTAGAGATTCAGATGACCATTACGGATAACCAAATGCAAAAAAGCATACCATTCCGGACAAAATTACTATGCAATCTAAAGAAACACAATCGGACAAATGGGCGGATAAAACCAGAAGATTTCGACTATAGCATCCAACAGAGTCGGAAGCACCGGGAACTTAGGAAGAGCCGCTGCTGTTCCCAACGCCGCAAATCGCCATTTTCCTCTCCAAAAAAACCAGAGTTACAACACCCAACTGATAGCGTCACAAAGCCCAACAGCAGTAGAAAAAAGACTGAGCCAGAGATCCATGTGATCGGGAAAGGAAGAGTAAGAAGCTGGAGCTGCTCAAGAGACCACGACGGCGTAGATCGGCACTGCTTAGTGAAAATGGCCCTTAGATCTGAAGCAGACGGAAAAAATGCAACCACTGGCGATGGGCAATGGGCGAGATTCGGGTCAGGACAGACAGCGGTACCAAGATCGAGCCAGATCCCCAGATCGCACATACCCAGATCTAACCAAAAAGAGAAAAACTGGTGGCAAGGACGGAGGTCATACGTTGCAGGAAAAATGAAAGGGTGGAGGAAAACACTGGGAGTATGAAGAGACGAAAAGCTGGGACTAGAGGGCTCTCATCGGCGTGCTCTCTCACCGTCGATGGGTAGGGGACTAGAGGACTCTCATCGGCGTGCTTATTGATCATATTACTCACTCAAAGAATATTCGATCATATTACTTACTTAGAGAATATCTCTAATGCTGACTATGAGAATCACATGTGTCCTTATCTCTCCTAATAACCTTATCACTCCAAAGTATCATCTTCCTGCTCTAATTGTGGAGTTAAACAATTTTGGGTTGTGTTAATATCCCTTGTAAACTATGCCAGAGGCGAATTTTGTCACGATGAAGAGCAAGAGTAGCTTTAGGCATTGGCTTAGTAAAGATGTCAATTACTTGATATGAAGAAGAGATATATAGAGTGGCAAGAAGACCGAGTGCTACTCGTTCACGTACAAAGTGATAATCAAGTTCGATGTGCTTGTTTCGAGCATGAAAGACCGGATTGATAGTCATATGTAGAGCCCTGATATTGTCACAGACTATGACTGGAGGTTGAGATTGTTAAACAACAAGATCCTTGAGAATAAACGTTAGCTATGTAACTTCAGTTGCAATGTGTGTCATGGCTTTGTACTCAGCTTCGGTGCTTAATTGCGAAACAATGTGTTGTTTTTTTGCACACCATGAGATAGGATTGTGACCAAGGAAAGTGAAATATCTAGTAATTGAGCGATGAGTGAGAGGACAAGTTGCCCGATTTGAATCTGAGAAGGCACAAAGATTAAGTGTAGTGTTTGAAGTAAGATCAAGACCAAGATTGATTCTCTTTTATAGTCTCCGGTCTAATTTCAAATCAACTATACAAACTAGTGTAACATTTTAATTGTTTACATTGGATTCAAGTGAATTAAGATGAGGGTAAAAGAACTAGATGTAGTCTAATTTTTTTTTAAAATTCTTCAATACTTAAAATTGTAGAAAAAATGTTTTTTTTTCAATTTTTTAGAAAAATTCATTCTTTTAGATTTTGGTTAAAAAATAACGATGAAATACATGCAATATAAACTTCAGATATAGACTAATTAAATGTCACTAATATGATAACTCAACTCAGTTCTTCAATTCAACTCTAACTAATTAAATATGAATTAAATTAATATTTTAAAATAATTATAATAAATTATTAGTTTGTGAAAAATCCGAAAGGGTGTATTAGTTTTGCAAACTTTCAGATTTTGCCGCAATATTTTCTAGCACAATCAAAAACCAGAAAAATTAAACAATGAAAAGCGAAATAACAAATCAACACCGAAATTTGCTAATGTAGTTCGACATATCTTGCCTACTTCCGCGGGGCCCTCACCTAACTTAATTTTTTCACTAACGACAATAGTTTTATACAAGGCTTTACTGAGCCGACACCACTCAACCCTTGACACTATCTCTCATTCTCACTACTCATGAAAGAAATTCACATTCAATAGTACAACTGTCTCGTACTAACCTCAACAAAGGATTTTCTTAAACAATGTTTAATGATAATGTCAACTCAAGTGATTAAGCAATAACTAACATAAACAAAGACAACACTTAAGATAAAAAGCAACTTCCCAAAATATACTCCTTCATCAACAAAAGAACGGGAAGTTGTCTACTAAAAATACTGCTATGAATCTTCGATATAGTCACTGAAACATCTCGTACACAACAACCATAAAACATCTCAAATCAACAAACGTTAACCCAATAAAGCTGCAACAACCATGACAACTCCTAAAGTTTTTCACACCAAACCAATAACAAAGACAACAGCTACAAAGTTACGGAAACTTCTGAAATTTTTGTACACCAACACCAAAATGACAACCCCAAAATTACCTAAGATAACCCTCAATTGTCGTTTAACAATAGGAAAGTATGCAACTAGCTAGCCATCAACAATTATTCAACCCACTTACGTCACCCAATTAACAGAAAACGCAACAACAAGATGGATTAATTATCAACATAAAATCAGCTGCAAAATCACACACAATAGTCACCAACCTAACACTAGACAGCCACCAAACCAGCTGCAGAAAATCATACAATTAACCATAAAAACATAGCACCCACTCGCAACCGACTGCGTCTCATACCATCAATAATCGTAGCCAACATAAGACGTTACCATCCAAGAACAACGAAGTGGGTTGCATGAATAACTCAATTGAAAGTAAGCCACCTACTAACCTATATGACCATCATCTCTTTTTGGGCAATAATGTGTTTTATGGCAACAATAAAGAGAACATCAATGGAAGATCATCATGGACATACACACACCTTCACCCAATCCCTAAACTAAGCAACCGCGCAACATTCCTCAAATCACCAAAATAATTAAATTAAGGCTTCACCATTCACCCACGATTGCAATCAATACTCCACCAAGACAATCACAAATTAGCGCACATGTGGAGTCCGGAAGCAAGATCACTCATGCAACTCCAATCAACACCCAACCAAAAGAAAATAAAAAAAAATCATTCACATGTGTTGTGTAGATACAAGGTCACGCATACAAGGAGATAAAACTTCGAATAACACACGCAACCACCACACAACAACCTCCAAAAATTCTTTAATAAAACCAACGCGATTTTTTTATACACTCCCAACAAAGATAGACTTCTATTTCACTTCAAGTCTTATCTTGAAATTTAATTCAAATAAGGATTGTTATTTATTTATACTGCATCTTGATTTGAATTTTTAAACATTGTCTTGAAGACCCAATAATAAAAAATGCCAAAATTAAATAATTGAGATATAATAAATTTATTAACAGTTTGAGTCAAATTTAATTAATTTGGTTCAAGTTTAGGGGCTGAGTTAATCATCATGTAAATAGCATTTGATTTGTACAAGTTTGGTTTTTAGGTAGCATATATTTTGTTGTTATTTCTTAATCAAAATCAAAGCAAAAAAATTTTTGTGAAAAACAAAAAATTATAAATTTTTTTGAGAATTTTAAAGATTAATAAATTTTTACAAGGTTTATGCTTTTTACTCTTGAAACGAGTAACTACTAAATGCAATAATCAAACAAAATATAGGATAAATCAACTTATGTCTCATTAAAAAACTTTTTTAATAGTAAGGTAATTTCTTTGTGACTAGGAGGTCACATGTTTGAATTACCGAAATAACTTTTTTGTAAAATGCAAAAGGAAAGTTACATGTAATTGATGATCCTCCCTCAATCTTTGCAAAACGTGAATGGAGTTTGTCTTTTTAATTTATAGTATATATTCAAAATTTTATTTGTATGTTAATCTTGTCTTGTTTCTTTTGCATGATAGGAATCATTTAGTAATTTAATAAGAATTATGCATGCTTAATCAAAATGGGTGGGCGGGAGGCCGAGGTCCTACAGAAACTAAACACCTTTCATGTAAATTTTAAAAAATAGTTTTGAGCAAAGTTACCGACGGAAATTTTTTCCGTTGGTAATTACCGACGAAATTTGTTTCCGTTGGTAATTTTCTGACAGAAAAATTTACTGACCGAACAGAATAACCGTCGGTTTACCGACAGCCGTTTCTCCGACTCTGTTATCCGTCGGTAAATTCCGTCGCTAATTAAGCTTACCGACGGAATATGTATAAAGTCCGTCGGTAATTTCCGTCGCTAAACTCTATTTTTCTTGTAGTGATACAATCTATTTATTTTTGTATAATTACACTTAATCAATTGTATAATATTTTTAAAATAACAAAATTTTAAAAATATTATTAACATACTACTAAAGTCAAAATCCAATCACAAAACTTGTTTGAATTAAATTAGTTTTATATATCATGAAAATAATTTAAAATATAGAAGGATAATTTAATATCGCCGCCCATGATGACCATGATCATTTTAAAAAGCCTTTATGATTGGTTTGTGATGGCTTGTTCATCCTAATTTTGTATAAAGAATCCATGTTCTTCCGATTAAGCTTACACATAGGCCGCTACTATATATCCTACCTTCTTCTTCAGGGCTGAGTGCCAATACAAAGCGAAGAAGTCATTTTACTATCGACAAACCATGAGTTTTATATCACCTCCAGTCATTGAGCTACCTGTCGTAGATTTTTCACGGAGAGATCTGAAGCCGGGAACAAGTTCTTGGCTTGCCAGTCGTAAGCAGGTGATTAACGCACTTGAGGAGTATGGCTGTTTCGTGGCAAAATATGACACGCTCTCACTGCTTCACAACGATCTCTTCAGCGCCTTAAAAGTAATATTCGATCTTCCTGTTGAGACCAAGAGAAAAAATGTTGCTGATATACCATTTTTCTCCTACATAGAGAATCATCCTCTTCTTCATCCGCTATATGAAAGCTTTGGCATTCCTGAGGCGACAACCCTTCAAGGCACTCAAATTTTCATCAACAATATGTGGCCTGAAGGAAACGATCTCATATGGTATTCATTAATTCCTTTCACTAGCTTTGTTATTTTTAAACATGATTCTAACAACTTTTGCGGTACTCTAGCAGTAGCTTGTACTATAAGACCTTGTTGCTTAATTACGATGACAAACTGGAACATTTTCCTTTGACTTGTCGGTTATGGTTATTCAGTCAAATCATTATAGCATACACAAGAGCAGCAGCAGAGTTGGAGGAAATGGTGATGAAGATGGTGTTTGAGGGCTATGGAATTAATCATCGCTTTAAATCACGAACGGAATCGACTGCTTACTTATTTCGAATGATGAAGTACAGAGTTCCCAAGAAGGATGAAGGTAGATTGGGCTGTGCTAACCATAGAGATATGGACTTTGTTGCTGTGCTAGACCAAAATCATGTTAATGGTTTGGAGATGAAGACTAAGGATGGCCAGTGGTTTAGTATTGATGTTAAGCCATCAACCTTCCCTATCATGGCTGGCGAGCCACTTATGGTGCCTTCCTAGTTCCTTATTCTTTTCCCCAAGTGTGCATGTACCAATATGTTTTATATATGGTTCAAAGTTATTACTAAGAGTTTGGTGAAAAATCTACATTATGATCATTTATCAGAATAATCATCAAAACCTGGTTCAAGTACTCAAAACAAGGGTACCTTTTCATATATATCCTTAGACGTAAATAAGATTTATGTGACTATTCTACGTTTTCTGTTGTTTCTTTACTTGAGCAGGCATGGAGCAATGGCAGAATACATCCTCTAGAGCATCGAGTGACGATGCATGGGGACAAAGAAAGATTCTCAGTTGGGCTATTTTCTTACGTTAACAAGGGCATGGTTGAAGTTCCAGAAGAGCTAGTTGATGATGAGCATCCCCTACAGTTCAAGCCCTACAATTTTTTTGACATGAAGCGTAACTTCTTCAAAACTATTTATGCCAACGAAGACTGCAGTCTAAAAGCCTACTGTGGTGTTTAAGGACTAACTTCCACGATGGGTTCGTTTAAGGTTTCAAAAACTCTCGCAAGATTGTTGAGAGTTTTAAGTCTTTCTTAGATTATCCCATACATGTCTACATCTGTGTCCTATGTCTATGGCAATATCCTCAACCTTAGTTCCAGAGTGCAGCAGTTAAATCTGATTGTTCTCCTGCTATTATAAGAAAACTTATTGTTCTCCTGCTATTATTATCTTGTATTTTGGTGTCATATGTACTTGTAATTCGTAATATCGTATGATTAAGATTGATGAACCTTCACTAAACTTATCAGTTTCAACCCAATTAAGGGGACAAAGAGTTGAAGCCACTCAAATTTCTATAACATCTACGTCTGTTAAATCATAGAACTGAAAGATCCATTCACGTAAGTTCTGAGATAATGAATTTTCATTGTCAAGACAACCTATAATAGTGTCTAGTAGTGCTTGTTCGACGGTAGATATTGAATGGTAGTTGAGTTTGCCTCCTCTGGAGAAAAGTAAAGTTGTATTATAATTAGGAGTTAATGTTTTATGTTATTCAGTTCAGGAGTAGTGTACAAAAATACGGTTATATTATAATTACGAATTAGTGTTTTATTGTATTTAATTAAGATAATGTAACAACAACATTATCTTAATTAAATATAATAAAACACTAATTCGTAATTATATATATATATATATATATATATATATATATAAACAAAATATTTTACGAGAGTTTAGGCTTAATTTGATGCCCAAACAGGTTCGAGACTTAGAGAACTAAATGAGCTCCAAACTCGCAACCCAAGTTTGAGCTTAATTGGGATTGAGTCAAGCTTAATTTTTTTCTTTTTACATTTAATTTAATTTGATTTTAAAAATAATATCGTTTTGTTTGTAACGACATCATTTTCACTTGACATTTTAATGTTTGGCTCATACTAGACCTTAAAATCCGATCTTAAACTTGATTTAAAACTCAAAATTAAAAAATAAAAAATATGAACCTATAAAGCTTGGTCAATTCAAGCTAAGTCATTTGTTAAGTCATTTTTTTTGGGACAGATTAATTGTGTTTTTGAACTTAAATTAGAAAAATAATTAAAATCCCATTTTTATTTGTATTTAAAATAGAGAATCTCATGTCTTGTGTTTTGTATAATTTGCACAAAAATATCTGCTAAGGTATTTCGAGATATTTATAATTTTTTAAAAAATAAATATATAAATCAAAACAAAAAATAAATAAAAATAAAGAGAAAATTAAGTAAACAAATAAACAAATAAGAAAATATATAAATAAATTAAATTAATATAATTAATCTCATATATTTGAAATTATTAAGATGTTACCTAAAATCGTGCAAATACTACTTGAATTTATTGAATTTATTTGTTCTTTTCTAGTATGTCTCTCACGCCTTTTTTTATCTCTATTTGGTAAAATTTTTTTATAAAATGACTACTATTATCATTAAAATTATTTTTTAAAAAGAATTAATTTTTGAATATGTTGATCAACTATCAACCAATATATCAACAAGTAACTTAAAGATTTTTTTACTTAAATTGATCCCTACTAACTCTCTTTCATATTTATTTTCTTTTGTCATTTTATTTTTTAACCACTTAACTAATGTATATAATTAATGTCACACAACCATAGACACACTTTGTGGGTACAACATAGAAGAGAGTGATGGATGATGGTCCATTCTAGACAAAATGAGGTTAAAGAATCTCAGTAATCATAGTGTATACTTTGTACAACTTTTCTTCTTTTCTCTTCCATTTTCTACCTCTAGTTCATAGCTATTGTAACTATACATGCATAGTAATTCTATATATAGTTATAGAACTATACATGCTCTGCCAAAATCTCAACCACTACCCAGGTGTTGTTTCTTGACATGAGACATGGATCAGTCTGTCCATAATCAGAATTCTCAAGTAGGTATTAAGCCAAATGAAAGTTTGTAGAGACAATTCAGGAACTTTTTTGGAAGTAAAGATAAAAACTTAAGCAAAAGATACAAAACTTAGTCATCATCACTATTTATAGCATAGATGTTGCACTTTGTTTTAAAAAAAATGTATCATATATTGCACTTTAGTGTAATGTTTTTAAAATAGTACAAATAGCACCTTAAATTTTAATTAAGTTTTTTTATAGCTTTTAGTATATAAATCATAAATTTAGTCAATGTCATATCACAACTAGATAATTTGGATCTGATAAGAGCTAATATGATTTTTAAAATGATTTATTCAAGTACTGACTAAAAGTCCAAATCAACTTCTATCGTTATTTTATTATCATTTTTACACTCTATTCGGAGTTCAATGAATGTTAATTTGGTAACATTATACTGTAGGTATACCATTTCAACAAGGTTATGGTACAAAATAAGAGATAATGATAAGAATTTAGATTTTTGCAAACTTAAATTCTTTTAAAGTATATGTCTTCTTGAAGGTTGCTAGCTTATTTCTTAAGGTTTCACTGTGCTACACAGATCATGTAGGCCATATGATAGAAATACTCATAAATGAAGGGGGGTCTGATTATCAAT
>JAOSBP010026627.1:0-10082 GCA_027563825.1 Erythroxylum mucronatum | reverse complement strand
TATCCTTATACCATATCATGTATGGATTGGCATGTTGATTTGGATATGTTGCTTCCGCTGCAAAATGATTTCTTAAATTTTTTTGAAATCTATCGTTTCTCCAAACTAAGCATGCTTTCTTTTTCTGATCCAACACTCCTTTCTTAAACCTCCTTGAAGGTATGTGTCTTATTTATCTACAAGATTTCTATAAGGGTTAATGCCTCTCTAATCCTTTCTTGAAGGCAATAATGACAATGGAGGTGTTGAGGCTAGGTATTTAAGTAATGTCAAGATTAGACCATTTTATGTAATCTAAAATGTTCTCATCATACTTTTGCATTATGTTAAACAAATTATTGAGTTAAGAGAGGCTTATTTTGGTCATTAGTAAAGAAAAATGGGTCTTAAACAAGCTTTTTAGCTATCTAAGTTATGTTATTAAGCCTATGGGAGTGTTTGATACCAATCTCTTCTTTGACCTGCCGATGTTGATGAGAAAGTATGACAATTTACTATATATAATTTCTCATACAAGTCCATTTTTCTGAATGTGTTGTGTGATCTTACATATTAAAGTTAAGTATTTGAGTGAACTCAAGGTTTAACTATATCATATACTCTTGAATGGTCTCATTTTACTTTTACATCATCTTAAACAATGTTATTGGGTTAAGATGTCAACGTCAGTTGGCAGTAAAGAAAAATAGATCTTAAATAATTTTTTAGCTATCTATATTTTATTATTAATCCTATAGGGTGCATTTGATACCATTCACTTGTGGGGCCTATTAATGTTAACGAGGAAGCGACACTTTATTATATCTAATGTCCAATACAAGTTTATTTCTATGAAACATATTGTATGGCTGCACAAGTATTTTATACCATTATAGGATTTCAATGTTGGTAACTTAAATTTTAACGGCAGAGGTATAAGTTGAGAGGTCTTTATGAAAGGCCTAAAAGAATACATAGATTTGCTCTTAGTTTTTCTCTTATGACACATTAGTTGAATCATTCTTATAGTGATGTGTTATAGGTTGGGATTCTTCTAATTTGTAGACCTTTCAAGACTTAGGATGTTTACTATAATATGCCTTGTCTAGTATCTATTTCATTTGTTGGAAACTATATGGTGGTTCAGACCAAACTTTATGAGCTTATTTGCGTGTGGTCCTAAATTGAATATTTTAGTTTATGGCTAGCACTTATTATTGTATATTCTCAATTATTATTGGTAGCGAGCATAAAATATATCTATATTTCACTAGGTATTTTGCTATATTTTTCATATAAATTACTATGATTTAATTGAATTAAAGTATGTTTTAGGTAACTATTAAAGATGTTACCTTGAGATGAGATTTATTAAGAAGTGAAGAGAAATGATAAGAAAGGAGAAAATCATAATTCTTAGTTGAACACAACCTGACCCACACCTATGTGCCAGTCTGTGTCCATCATAGAGTAAGTGTAGTTCTCTACACAGCCTAAAAATGACTAAGAGAGAGACCATGTAGTGTTGAATAAAATTCATAGAATAACACTGCATGAACCACGTTTGTGTCATAGACTATAGACCATATGCTAATCTTAAATGAAATAAGAAAATCTATGGTTCAAAGATATGACTGCACTAGATGCCATATATTAATTTCAAGGATACGGTGAGATCCATAGTTTATTGACATGACCATGTTTAAGGTAATGTACTATCTATTCCCCATAGTTGTTACCCTAAATTTATATAGCCATTCTAAGACCATAGTTTGATTATTTTTGAAGAAATAGAAATTTCAGGGAGCTTGAATGGTATTCCACACATCAGATGATAATTTACAGGTAAATAAGTGATGCACTAATGAATATGGATGGAAATTATAGAGCTTGCAATGTCGAAGAAGTTGAGAAAGTTTAATTTTTCAATAGTGGCAAGTCTTTGTTTAGCTACTAACTATATGAATGCTGAGAATTTGGGCAATGCTTTTGTTTTTTTAAATTCCAAATGATATCAAATAAAAAGGGAACCTAACTTTGAAATCTTAATAAATCCTTGTAAGCATCCGTAACAAATTTTCTATAAGGTTGTTTCAACCAGATGTTAGAGTTCTCGTAATATATAATTGATATACAATATGGAACAACAATTCTCTTAGTTAAAGAAGGTTATTAAAACTCATTAACCAATTATTATTACATATGCTTGAGTTAAGCTTGGAATCCTTGAGGATAAGATGTATTAGATTGGCCATGAAGTTATTTTTATTTAAGGCTCTTGATTACTCTAGCTATCACATTAAGGAAAAGTAAGTTGTTTGTGACCAACTTTGCATTTGATGGTCATATATAAAAGATCTCTCAATTTTAAAAGCTATGGCATAAACGATGAAGAAGAAGAAGATTTGATTTTTACCTCCTAGAAAATTTTTCGCTTCAAAAAGTATGTATGGATCCATTTGAACTAAAGTGCTTATTTATTTTTTGAGAATTATTTAAACTTTCTTAGCCATAAAAGCTTTATTGATATGCTTTAAAGAGTTGATACCAAGACCGCCTTCTTTCTTTGATTAAAAAAATTTCTTCATATTCAAATTTGGAAATGGTTTCGTTATTAGGAGCATATGAACATAGAAATCATCTTAACATCTTTTAATTTTTTTATTTAATTCTTTAGATATGATAATATAACAGTACTAATAGATATGTAGTGAGTTAAGAATTGGATAATTACAATCTACCTTCAAAGAAAAAAGTTCTATTGCACATTTATAGATTCTCTTCTAAATCTTCTTGGGTAGGGGAATTTAGTCTTTAAAGAGGAGTTTCTTAGTGAAAATTTGCAACCCTAGATAAGTGAAATAAGGGTCTTTGGTTTGTAGCCTACAATGGTGGATAACTAGCTAGGAAGATGACTAGCTCCAGAAAACACAATAATTGACATATTTTTATTTATGAAGAGGCTAAAGAACTCCTTAAAAGTGTTAATACACAATATTAAGATTATTATTGATTATCATTAGTTAATGAGAGGATAAGGGGATTATATGCAAAAGAGAGGTGTTGAGCAAGTTTTATATATAATAAAACTCTTACTACTGGCAAGGATATGGATCGTATGTTGTAGTATAAGTGGTTATCATTCCAAGAGGATTTATAAACACCTAAACAATTTGAACCTAACTTTGTCTAAGGTATTCAAAAATTGATTTGAATTAAATTTAAATAAAATAAATTGAAATAATTAAATAAAACAAATAATAAAAAACAAGTGAGTTGTCAATTAAAATTAGGGTTTGATTTAAAATTGAGTCATCTTATAGATAATGGGTACACTCATATCAAAATCTCTTTTTCTGTTGATAGGATAAATAGAAAGGGAGAATATCGCCTGCAACGAAGTTTGCTATATTAGCATACCATGGTACCATGAAGCTGTTGAGCAATATCAAGGTTTCATCAGGGAATCGCTTATTAATGTCTTTGCTTTGCTTTGATTCCCCTCCTTCGAGATGTGACCAGTGGTTAGCTACCACATTCTTCGTTCCTTTCTTGTCTCTAATCTCAATACCAAATTGTTATAGTTGTAGCACCCATCAGATCAATATTGGTTTTGCCTCTTTCTTGGTGAATAGATATTTTAGTGTGACACGATAGGTAAAAATGATCACTTTATCTCCTAAAAGATAAAACAGAAACTTGTCATATGTGAACACCACTACTAGCAACTCCTTCTTATTAGTAGTGTATTTTAGTTGGGGCTCTATTAATGTCTTACTTACTTAATAAACCACATGCAAATTTTGTCCTTCTAGTGGCCTAACATATAACCCATAAGTGGGTCGCTAGCATCGCACATGACTTTAAATGGTAATGACCAATCTGGTGATGTTAAGATTGATGCTAAAATCAAGGCCTCTTTTAATCTCTTAAATGCAGACAAATAATCATCAAAATTAAAAGGCACATCTTTAACTAATAAATTTGTAAGAGGCCTTGTAATTAATCAAAAGTCCTTAGTGAAGTAGCGATTGAAACCTACATGTCCTAAAAATGCTCGCACGACCTTGACATTAACTGGTGGTGGAAGCTTCTCTATAACCTTCATTTTGGCTCTATCCACTTTAATTCTTTGGCACGATATATTGTGTTCAAATACTACGCCTTTGTGCACCATAAAGTGACACTTTCCCAGTTGAAAACCAAGTGGAATTCTTCATATCTTTATAGTACTCTGTCCAAATTTTCAAGCACTGCTTAAAAGGTTCTCTAAAGACTAAAAATTGTTCATAAAACTTCCATTATGTCCTCTATCATATCTACAAAGAAAGACATCATACACCTTTAAAATGTGTCTGGAGCATTGCATAACCAGAAAGTCATCCATCTATAACAAAATGTTCCATAAAGACACATAAAGGTGGTCTTTTCTTGGTCCTCCAGATAGATAAAAATTTGGTTATAGCCCGAATATCTGTCTAAGAAAAAGTAAAATGCATAAAGAGCCACCTTTTCTATCATTTGATCCACGAATGAAAGAGGAAAGTGATCCTTTTTAGTCACTTTGTTAAGATTGTGATAGTCAATACATACTCTCCATCCTGTGACTATTTATCTGAAAATCATCTCCTCACTTTCACTCTCCATTATAGTCATTCCTCCTTTCTTTGGTGTGTATTGTACTAGGCTGACCCATTCACTATCTGATATTAGGTATATGATAACCACATCTAAAAGCTTTACTACTTCCTTCTTGATCACTTCCTTCATATGAGGGTTTAACCTTTGTTGACGTTCCCTCATGCTCTACTTCCTTTTTTGAGATTAATCCTATGCATAACTAGGTTTGGGTTTATACCTCGTATGTTGAATATCTGCCATCCTATGGCCTTCATCCACTTCCTACTGATTTTTATCACCTTACTGTCTTTCTCCATATCCATTTGGATGGAAATAATGATGGGTAGAGTTTGGCACTTACCTAGAAAAGTATACCTTAGGTGTGTGGGTAAAGGCTTTAACTCTAAAGTTGGTGGCTTTTTAGTGGAGGGTGGTATAGGTGCTTTGTTTCATACTAGTCTGTTCCAATGCGATGAATCACTTAAATCTTCTTTCTCTTCTTTTTCCTTCATCTTAGCTTCGTTCTCCATCTCAATATGCTCAGATGTTACTTTTCAAAGCAATTCTCCTCTTATTCTTTGATACATTCATCCATTTTACTATTTTCATGCAAGAGCTACTTTCTTTTACATTTTCAAGACTTTGTTCATATGGAACTCCCCATGATAATCACTAATTTGAAGAACTAATTTGTCTTTATGACCATCAATCAATACTTTCCTAGTTTTCTTTAATGTTTGTCCAAGAATTAATGGAAAGTTCCTATCTTACTCAAAATCTAGTACCACAAAGTCCATAGGAATTATGGTCTGGTCCACCTTCATAATAATATCTTCCACCACCCTAAATAGTCTCTTTCCTCAACTAAATGAACACCGAAGTTGGCTTCACATCACCTAGCCCCAGTTTTCTAAAGATCAACAAAGACATAAGGTTAATACTTGCACCTAAGTTGTATGGACATTTAACAAATTCTAACTTCTTTTAAACAAAATTAATTGAGTGTATATATTGAAAATGTATCAGAATATAGTAATACATCTTCCAGAGTTTTAGACTCCTTTGCCAAAACAACCAACAATTATTAACATCATGCTTATCAAAAATGAATTCACAGAGCCCCTACACTGACAACAACAATGACGTTTCAAGATTATTGAAGGTTATGTATTAAAGAGTAAACTTCCACCTCCTCTCCTTTTCACTGCCCGTAATCTTCCCAATTAGGGTTGTTTTCTTCATTGGTGATGGAGGCCTTGTTTTGCATCCCACACTCGAAAGTGAGCCAGTTCTATTTGGTACATGTTTCCTTGCTCCTTATTCATCTGATCACTTTCATCTTTCCTTAGGTCAAGTTTTAAGATGAGATTCTCTTTGTCGCCGGATATCACCTTCCTCTAGGGTATTGGAGAAGGTTCTTTGATCAAGTTTCTTCTTATTTCTTCTTGATCTCTATTTCCTTTCTACACTAGATTCTTCCTGAAACTCTTTCTCTTGCTTTCCTTCTATTCCTATCCTTTGATTTTCTTGCATGCTCTTGTGTTGAATCACTTAGCCTCTTAAACATTCATAGAGGCTCAAATGTTTTGTTACATACTTGGTTTAGATTTTTCATAAGGATGAGCTCTCTGAGTTCTTGACTTATTTCAGATGCACAAACCTCTTTGGGTAATTTGGTACCTCCAAATCGTCTGAGGTTCCTTTGGTTCCGCTCCCCGTATATACAAATCCCTAAGGATAGATCTAGTTTTGAGGGTTTGAGTGATTAGATAGTTTTTGTATTATCTCTATGATTGTATTCCCAAGATTAAGCCTTAGGCATCTGCTCGATATAGAACCGCATACATAGCTACTGTAAGGACATATGAAGAACGAACTCTAACTTGCCAGCTACATAGGGTATCATAAAGCTCCCTGAGTCCTTCAATTTAGAAGGCACATGGCTAGTGAAAATGGAGTTACAACTCTCTATTAATGCTACTGTCTAATTATCTTCCCAAATGAGCTTGTTTAATAATATATCCTTCGGGAACTTCGCTTACTTGGGCATATGTTCCAATACCTCCACCAAAGATAAGTTAATTTGCAAAGTCTTCAGTTTCTCTAAAAACTTTGCAAATTGTGCATCCAATTTGTTCTTTTATAATTTTTGTAGGAATGGAATCTTAGGGGAGTATGGCGGAGGGGCAATATAAGGAGACTCCTCACTCTTTTCTTCATCCCTTTTATACTTTTCTTGGTCCTTTATAAGGTGGGTTTTACCTTGTTTATCCATTAGTTGTTTTAGCTTATTCTCACTCCTAAGTGTGATTGTCTTAAGTTGCTCCCTTGGATTTGCTTCGGTATTACTTTCAGGACTCCCAACACTTATAGATAATACATTCCCACTTGAACCTCCAGGTTGTGAATAAAAAAGGCATGATTCTTCGCTACTTTCTCAAACTTCCCTTCCATACTCATAATTCTCTATAATCTTGTCCAATTTTGAATCGTTGGCACTTGTCTTGTTGAAATCTAAGTGGACTTTGATTTCTCAATTGAGTGTCTATATTGTTAGACCAAGAAAATTTTGGGTGGTTCCTCCACTCAGGATTGTATATGTTAGAATACAGATTATTCCATCCTCCTCGACCAAATTGTGCACCCATATAGTTTATTTACTCTGCATTGTTGATTTTTATTAAGAAGCAATCAGCGGTAACATAATTTTTTTGTCCATATAATTCACATTTGTGCTGAATTAATTTAAGTGGAGCTGAAGAAGAGGCTTTCAGGTTGTTTAGTTGCTTCATTAAATTAGCAATTTCAACCTGTAGTGATAGCACTGAATTGACAGCAATCACTCCCTTTTGATCTCGGAACATTGAATGTTATCTGCTTGTATTTGACGTCTAAAGACAAATATTATTCACCATCTCCTTTAGCAAATCTTTTGTTTCCTCATTTGTTTTCCACATTATAGATCCTCTAGTAGCTGCATCTATGGTACCCCTTATGGGTGGATTAACTCCATTGTAGAAAGTTTGCAATAGGAACTCTTTTAGTAGGTTATGGTGAGGACATCTCCTTTAGAAATCCTTGTACCGTTCCCATGCTTCATATAATGTCTCCCTATCTTTCTGTTGTAAATTGCTAATCTCCTTTTATTAATCTTGTTGTCTTCATCAGAGGGAAGTACTTGTCTAAGAAGACTCGCATCAACTACTCCCATATCGTGGCATTGGTTAGGTTAAATGTATGGTACTACGACTTGGTTCTATCTTTGAGTGTAAAAGGAAAGAACTTCATCTTAACAACATCTTCTGACATACCATTATATTGAAAGGTATCACATATTTATGAAAAGTTCACTAAATGAGCATTAGGATCTTCATTATCTAACCTATAGAGCTGCATATTGGTTTGAAGTTATGCTTTGTTGTGTCACTTTAAACCCTGGCCACATGAAGTCCATAAGGGTTCTCTATTGGTCTCCGTGATTGAATTCGTCCGCCATTGTTCTTTCAATCTCCTCTTGGCATTTTGCTATTTGAATTTCTCTTTCTTGCCTTGTGATGTCAAAAGCTAGAGTTTTTTTGACCTTGCTTGAACTTTGAGTAATTCTTATGTTCATGCAATTGCAAGCATATAAGAAAATAAAGGAATTCAAATCGTCCTAATGCTAAAATCAAAATGGCAAAAAATCCTTAAATTAAAGGAATTCAAATCATCCTAATGCTAAAATCCCTAATAACAATGCCAAAAACTCATTGAGCAAGTTTTATAACTAATAAAACTCTGACTACCTACAAGCATATAGATCGTATCTTGTATTATAAGAGGTTATTGTTCTCATGAGGATTTATAAACACCTAAACAATTCGAATCTAACTTTTTCGAAGGTATTCATAAATTTATTTGAATTAAATTTAAATAACACAAATTGAAGTAATTAAATAAAGGAAAAAAATCAAATAAGAAGTGAGTTGCCAACTAAAATTAGCATTTGATCAAGACTGAATAATTACGAACTATTCTTTCCTTATTTTGTTGCCATTAATCTTTTTGATTCAATATATGTTTGATCCTAGATTTTTTAAGGTTTTGATTACTTTCTCTCAAGAACTAATTAGTTAACCTTAATTCAATTCGAAATTTATAGATTTGTAATCTCTTGATTAATAAAACTATTCCTAACTTATTTAATTAGATCTAAAGCAATCTATTAGATAATTAATTTCACAACCAAGATCTCTCTTTGATTGATCATTAATTTGATAATTTTGGGTCTATTAAATTGCTAACTCTTGTTGTACAACCTAACACAAATTACTTTGATTAACTTTCTCAAATTTTTATCAAGTTTTTACACAACAATTATAAAAAAATCCAAATATGTATTAAAATCAACAATAATTAATGTCATAAAATAATTCCAGAATAATTCCTAATGTGGGTTTAATCCATAGACATGTTTAGCATCAAATAATTCCAATTAAACATTAAGGATAACGAAAGAAATAAGGGAAAATAATAAAAACTTTGTTTGACTCCTTGATCTAGATTGTTGGAATTTCCTGAAGCTTTTCTTAATCTCTACACTTTGATTTATTTTTGATTTATGAATGCTGCATTTTTTTTGTATTTCTCGTTCTTATATAGTGTTGTTATGTTTTCAGGGTCATGTATAGGGTTATTTGATAGTTGTGCATCATTGTGTGTTTTTCTAAGTATTTGGCATGTGTTTTTTGCATAATAGGTTATTATTGTTGTGTTTGAAGACTTATTTTGTATGTTTTTGTTTAGTTTGATTTTCATGGTTGTTCTTTTATGTTTGATGTTAATTTAGGGTAAGAATTGATCATTTTGATGTAGTAATAAAAGGTGGCCACCTTCATGATTGAGCTAGGGACCAAGAGAGGAGAAAGAAGTAGAGGAGTTGTAAGACAAGAACCCACAATTGTGGGATTCATTCTCATTACCACGATTGTGGATCCCTAACCTAAAGAGACACGAGGGCTTCACTTATTTTTAGGTTCTTGTGACTATATAAGGGCACAAATCCCTAGGGTCGAAGAGGGTGTCATGAGAACCTGCCTCCTTGATCTACAAAACAGATTTAGAGACTATAAAAAGGCAGAGAATCAAGATACCCATTCCAAATTGTGCAAAGAGCACACTAACTCTAGATTTTCTAGATTTGGGCAAAGAAGGGGAGGAGCTTGCTTCATCTAGTTTTTATTCCTTTTTCTCTTCTAACATCTTTATGATGGATTTTTTTGGTTGTTAGGTTGGTTGAGTTATTTGTAGAGATTACTTTTGAACTACTTGTTGAACTCCTACTTTGTTGATTTGAATGAACGATGCTTTTGATGAATGTTAAGCTTATACCTTGCAATATATTAAGAAATGTTAGCGATCTAGAAAGGGGGGTTGAATAGATCCTTAATCTTTTTGTAATTTTCTACAACAAAATCAGAAGTTAAATTCACACAAAAACAATT
>JAOSBP010026522.1:0-10091 GCA_027563825.1 Erythroxylum mucronatum | reverse complement strand
TCAAATTCAAGGAGAAAATTGATCTTGAGGGTTATCTATGGAATAATATCTCTCAGGCGACAAAAGAATTTTACTATAAGGAGTTTGAGGTTAAAAAACTATTTTTGTTTTTAAATTGATTTTTATATATTTATTAAATAAATATTATTACATTATAAATACTTATCGTATGCTTTTTCTTTTATTTCAAAAAGAATTGTTTTCAGATTCTGAATTTGACACGATCATTTATAAAATATGGGAGAGACGAGCATGTACACGTTATCGAGACTTTGTTGTTATACGACCACCTTATATTTCTGAACAAATATGGAGTTTTTTTTGGTAAATAACAAATATGGAGTTGTTGGTAGCAATATTAGATATCACCTGAGGCAATGTCCATTTCAGAGCGTAATTCTATCAACAGACTTGAAGGACCAGGGAGAGAGAGTTTTCTTGTACATACTGGAGGATCTATTACCTACCACAAGCATACAGAGAGACATGTAAGTGTCTATACTTTACATGTATATTATGATTTTTTTTTACTTTGGTGTGTTTCAATTTAATTTGATTTGCGAATTTTTAAATGAAAATATGTATATTATGAAGACAGATAATGTTATAAATTGTAGTTCACTTATAACATTTTATTCTGATGTAAGAAAAGTCTATGGGCACGAAGCCTACTCCCTGTCAACTCTTTTTGCACATTCACACTAAGAAGCGTGGCGGTGTAACCTTCGTCAACACCCGATGTAGAGAACTAAATGTATGTGAGATTTATGCTTTAATATTAATGCTTAATAGTTATCACTTACTAACATAAACGTCACCTTATGATAAGACCAAATACAAGAAAGTATTTAATGATAGTCTCTACAGTCTGAGGATGTTGATGAAACTCAAACCGATCTTCATGCAGTGGGTGGTAGGGACTGTTGTGAAAGGATATTTGGCTTAGATTCATTTGCTAACGCATGTTATTCGCAATTCTCTATGTTCAGTACAATAATATCTAGTAGGCGGTCGATAATTAATGAAGTCAATGAGCATTGGAACACAGTGCAGACATTGGCAACTCAGTTACAACAATCAATGAGTACATAACTCAGCTTCGTAATGAGATGAATGGGTTAAAGGGGAGGCGTAACACCTCATCGTAGCAATGCAAGCATCCACGGTCACCAAATAAATAGCGTACTTGTAGTCACTTTGTATAAATTACAAATATTTATTATACACAAAATATTTTTTTATTATCAATTAAAATAATTTTTACTTTATATCATCAATTAATTTTCTGTTTTAACAAATTAAATGTTGAAACAAATCAAAATATTATCAACAGATAACTTATAACTGTTTAAATTATGCATCAACCATAACATCATTAAATAAAATTTAATGCAGGGAAATTTTTAAAAATAGTTTTTAATAAATTTATCGATGGAAAAAAAGTTCGTCGGTAAAATCTATCGATTTATCAACAGAAAACAAATAACTGTCGGTAATGATGATATGAATTTACCGACAGAATAACCAAATCCGACAGATAAATCTTCTCCGTCGGTAAATTTACCGATCGAAGACAGCATAGAATAACTATCAGTATATTCACCAATGGTACAAAAAATTTTCGTCGGTAAATTTACCTACGGCCATATCTTCGACGCCTTAGTCTATCGGTAAATTCCGTCGCTAAATAAACTTTCCGATGAAATGTGTAGACATTCTTTCGGTAATTTTTGTCACTAAATTCCATTTTTGTAGTCGCTGGTGTTGTTATAAACAACATCGGTAACTCATCGTGTACTTGATCATAATCGGTGTAACTAAAAGATCCCTTAACCTTTCTGGAATTTCATTTCCTTGACTTATTTAATGACACTAATTTTTCATTTGTTTGAACAGAGGATGTTCTGTCTGGATCAACTTCCAATGCCGGCGTTTTGGAGAGTTGGGTTGGACATCAACGGTGGACAGACCGTGCACTTGTTCTTCTTCTTGTCTGTTCTTGTACTTCTTCCATTAACATGCTTCAAGCGAATCGGTCAGCCGTTTTTTCAAGTGAATACATAATGCTTTCCCAATATAATGATGGATCGTCTTTTTTGCAGCTCTCCGCTACAGTCTCAGCTACTGTCTTTGCTTACATCTGCCATCACAATGGGACGTTGGTAAATATATTATAGATTTTATTTTTCAGGATATATCATGAATGAATTTGTATAAACAAAAATAATGTAAAAATATTTATTTTTATTTTTATTTTAACTGAAAATTTCAGTAAATTGTTATAAATAATTAAATATACAAGATTTTTCTTGTAGTTTTTTAATTTTTAAGCTCAAAAGAATTGATATCATGAATAAATTTATATAAACAAAAATAATATGAAAAGATATTTACTTTATTTTTATTTGAACTGAAAATTCAGTAAGCTAGTTGACTTTTGAATTAGTTTATAAAATTTTGGAACATCTTCTACGAAATTTGTAATAAATATACAGAATTTTCTGTAATTATTTAATGTTTATGTTAAAAAATTGATATGTTTAAAAACTTATATAAATATATGCAATAAGTTTAAATTTTATTTATAATAATTTTATTGAATTTAAGGTTCGATATGGGTTTAGGTCAAAATAATAAAATTTATTTTGCAAATCACCTAAAATTTATTTATAATGATTTTATTAAATTTAAGATTGAATAAATGTGGAGGTTATAATAATAAATTGTTTTTATTAAATTTTATTTTGTTTAATTAGATTGCTATCCAGTTATTTTAATTAAATTCAAAATTTCAATTAATTAATAAATGTTTAGTATAAAATTGTAACATTTAGTTAAATACAATAGTTAAATAATCTCATTTATATTTAAATAGTTAATTAATCTCAAATTATTATATGATTAGCCGATTTTCAAATTTTTTTGATATTCTTCTATTTCGGAATCTTTGGAACGTATAGACAGTCTCCCCAAGATGCGAGGAGTTGAGTTATTGTCCTAACGGAATAAATCACCTATTCTTATTATTTAGCCTACCATATTTTATCATTTTGAATTAGTTTATAAAATTTTGGAGCATGTTCTACAAAATTTGTAATAAATATACAGATTTTTTCTGTAATTATTTAATAAAAATTTGATATGTTTAAAAACTTATATAATTATATGCAAAAAGTTTAAAATTTATTTATAATAATTTTATTGAATTTAAGGTTCAAAATAGGTTTAGGTCAAAATAATAAAATTTATTTAAATATGTGCAAATTACCTCAAATTTATTTATAATAATTTTATTAAATTTAACATTGAATAAATGTGGAGGTTATAATAATAAATTGTTTTTTATTAAACTTTATTTTGTTTAATTAGATTACTATCCAGTTAATTTAATTTAATTTTAAATATCAATTAATTATTATATTATTTAATTTAATTTAAAATGTTTAGTAAAAAATTATAACATTTAGCTAAATATAGTAGTTAAATAATCTCATCTATACTTAAATACTTAATTAATCTCAAATTATTATATGATTTGCCGATTTTTAAAATTCTTTTATAATATTCCTTTCCGGAATCTTTGGAACGTTTGCAGTATACACAGTCTTCCCAAGATTTGAGGAGTTGTCTGAACGGAAATAAATCATCTATTTTTATTATTCTACCTGCCATGTTTTATTGGCATTTATCTACAATTATAAATGCCAATAAAACATGGCATTTATAATTGTAGAACAAAATAATTGTTTTCGTAAAACAAAATAAGCGCAAAGTAACAAAAATAGGTGATCTGAAAATATCACTTGCTTTATATACAATTATATACATAGCGAATGAATTTTTAATCAACGATCAAATTGTAATCCAAATTAAATTAAATTGATTTGACTCATTTATGTCAAATTGGATCATACTTCCTTTACTATGTTTCGATACATTTGTCTTAAAACCTATGTAACTATTTAAATATAAAGTGGAGAAGAAATAATTTTCCTTTAATGTATATTAATATTTGAATTAAAGGCATTTCAAAAACTTGATTTAATATCGTAAAATTTAATGATTAAAAAATAAATATTTGTGTAAATATTTTTATTAAAAGTACTTTGAAAGTTTGATTTGGTGCATTTCTCTCCGGTTGTTGTGATAGCAACGCCGTGAAATTTGTATAATAGTAGTCTTATTTTAAGACTTATCTTTTGTGAAAAACTCGCCAGTATTCAAGAAGTTGTCCTAAAATATCCACTCGATCGATAGGCATCATCTCTGCTAGTTGTTGTGATAACAACTGCCCTGAAATATAAATATAAATATAAATATAAATATATTATAATTTATTTAATTTAATTAATAGTCAATTTAACTATTATTATTATTATTATTATTATTGTTATTGTTATTGTTATTGTTATCTTTTTTTTGTTACATAAAATAAGTAATAGTTTGTTAGATGTAAATTTTAAAAAAATATTTAATAAATTACTAATTAAAATTAAATTAATGGGTTTTCTTAAACAATTATTAAAATCCATTGACACTAATTTAACTAATACTTCGTAATATTTAAAAGTAACAATTAATTGAATTTTAAATTTAAAGTCTAGTTTAAATTTAATTAATATAAATATTTATTTATTTTTAATTATATTAAAATCAAATCAACTTAATTAAATTTTAAACTTTAATTGGACTAGTTTAGTGTATATATTCAAACCAAATTAATAAATCAAATTCAAAATTTTCAAACCATCATTATAATTAACTAAATTTAAGCTTGAATTGGACTAGTTTAGTGTGTATATATGTGCAAAATAAATAAATCAAATTTAAGCCAACACTCAAACTTTAACTAAATTAAAATATTTAAAATTGAATTCAAGCCAAATTTACGATGTCGTGTATTTAATAAGGATAGAGATAGTTCTAAACAAAGTCATTTTGTTTTCGATCTAATCTATTATAAAATATCTAAGCTCTTTGCTTGTTGGCTCTTTGCTTGTAAGCTGAGTGTGATCACCTTTAAAATTCTACTATGTTATTTTTGCTTCCATAGAAAGTCCAAAAGCTCAGACATGATATACTACAATACCAACAGAGTCGCGCAGCTGATCAACATTTATGTCTTCTTTTGCATTTTTTCCTTCTCCCCGTTGCCGTTTTGATTCTTTCCCTATATTTGCTTCAAATAGTAATATCGAAACAAGCCCAGTCTGAGTTAGCCGAGCTTTGGACTTTGTGTTTAACTGCTTTAATTTAACTTTAGGCCTATCTTAAGAGCTAGCCAATCTGATCCAGTCCAGTCTAAAGTTAGAAAATTTTTAAAAAAATTTAACTAAGCCCGAACACAAAATTCTTCAAGCTTTAGTCCAATATGATTCATTATCATCCTTGAATTTAAAAATTACAATTCATGCATATTGTTATAAAATCGAAACTAAAACTTAAGAGTATTTGGGAGAGGAGAATATAATTCTTCTTATGAATTGGTATCACTTACATCAAGTTAACCCTTCTATTTATAGTACAAAATTTCTAATAAAATACTATCATGATAGAAGTGGTACACTACTTATTAAGTGGTGCATTAACAAGTAGTGGCACGCCATATTATTTCTATCTTTTATAACAAATTTAATATATTAAAAATAATTATATTAAAATTTAATTTGAACATTTAATAGTATATTTATAAATATAAACTGGATAACAAAATAAAACATTTTAGTTTTTTTTTGTTACAAATCTCAACTTATCATGTTTTTATTTTCAATTTTTTTTACTCCAAACATTTTAGTCACCTAATGGCTAATGTAAGGCCTTGTGGTATTCGCCATAGTATATTTAGCAATTATTGGTGACAATCAGAGTGGTTGTTGAATTATGCATATTGTCGTCAAGGATACTTCTTTTGTCTCATATTAGCATTGTAGAGGTTCAACAATTTAGGATGATGGTAAGTTAAGGCTTTGGTTGATTTCTTTAACTAAATTGAAGAAATTTTCGTTTTTCTACAGAAAGTAGTAATCCCAATTAGCTTGCAGAGGATGTCTAGTTGGTTAAGACTTACAGAACGGATTCTATTATGAAATAAAGTAACTGAATTCTTGTTTGTAGGTTCTGCAAATAGATACAATTTCTTTTACTCATATGGAACTGAACGAATATGCGGATGGGTTTGATCCCAAAAACATATAGGAAAAATTCCCTGTTAAATGGGATTATAGGACAAATGCCATGTTAAATCTGTAAAGGTCCTTTTACTGTCCACTAGGGTTGGGGATCTTTCATAGAATCCATCTTTTGAGGGACCGTAATCAACTGTTCTCAAAATTGTTGTTCCTTTTATTTCCTTTACATCCAACCTATTGATTTTCTCTCCGGAGAACGAGAAAATCAATAGGTTGGATGTAAAGAAAACAAAGAAAATAATAATTTTGAGAACAGGTGAATACGTCTCCTTTTGAGACAAACTCTGCTTTTTCTTCCCGGATCTATCATCTTATTTTTCTCTATTTTCATTACACTTTTTGGTCATATTCCTGATAGAAAGGTTATATGGGTACAGTCTTAAAAACAGAATTTAGTTCCAGAATCTGTATTATTAATCTTCTCATGTTCGTTGTTCGTTTGTTCTCATGTTCCTTTTTTTGTCTTAGCTAATGTGGAAAGATACTCATCTCATGACCTTTATTTATGTTGAATCTCTTTTCCTCTGTTAATTAAGAACTGCCACACCACTTTTGATAACATTTCCAACAAAAACAGTCTTGTTAATTAGGATTTAGACTTTCTCTTCGTAATCTGAAAACGTGTACATAAATTGAAAGTTTCAAGTTAATCAGAATGTTCCTTTTAAGTCAATGTTATAATATAAATCTCTTCCATTCATTAGCTTATGATGACAATTAATGTTGCCTACCGATTTGACCGTAGATCTTTGACTGGGGTAGCACGTGCGGTGGGGGAGCCACATAGGCAATCACCTCCACTTATCTACCCGAATCTAAAGCCTGAAAATATTCTCTTGGATAAGGTCAAATAGACATAGAAATGCATTTAAGACAGGCTTTAGATCATTAATTCAATATCTCCATCAACCCTTGCTTTACTGATTTCATTTCTTCTTGATATTGAATCAGGGTTTCGTGCCAAAGCTCTCTAATTTCGGGACTGTTACCCCAGAAGGGCAATGTTTGAAGCTGGGTAGTAGTGGGTACACTGACCCGCTCATTTTGACTAGTGGTAAGTTTCAAATTAGATCGTTCATGATAGTTATAGCCATCAATTAGTGAACTTTCCCTTAAAACCCATAGGAGAAGTGATATCTACAACTTGGGAGTGGTAATACTGCAAATGATTAAGACGGAGAAGTATGTAAGATTGGCAGGAAGCAATATACCTATGCACAGAAGTGACTGGGCAAGGAGCGACTGTAGCGTCAAAGGATATGCAGTACATGAGAAGCTGGAGAGAACGGGATGCTCTAAGAGGGCTGCCAGGGCATAAGAAGGCTTGGACTTGACTGTGTCAGCGTACATCGGAGTGACCTACAATTGTTCAAGTTCTTAAGAGGCTTGTCAATTTAGGTGGCAAGTCGAGAGGCTGTCAATTTAGATGGCCAGTAAGTGAACAACAATCAGAGACTCATAATAAGGCTTGCAAAACAGTACATCTAGATATCCATAGAGTATCCATATACTGCTTACAAAATACAAACAATTATATTTGACTGAGAATTCTTTTTTGATGACAGATATCCGAGCCTTGATTCTACAAGCATGGGAGGTGCAACTTCAACATATTCATCGCGAAGGAAATCAGTGTGCAGATCACTTGACCCATTTGGCCTTTTTCGCTGAATCGGGCATGCATATCCTTCAAGAGCCCCCACCAAGCATTTTGGATGTACTTTCTCGCGACCTCAATAGAACCCTGTACAATCGCAACCTTTCTAGGGGTCTAAGTGTTACACGCTAGTCGTTTTGTTTTCTTTCCCTTGTAAACAAAAAAAACAAACAAACAAACAATTATACTATGTAGCAATTTGGGCTATTACCTCATCATATTACCTTAATACTTCTATATTTGGTAGCTTTAATACTTGTGGTTCTTCATCTCCATCATGTACATTTGGAACTTCCAAATTGCCCTTCTTTCAAAATATGCAAGTTGCAAATTTACCCTCCTACTTACTGATATTCTTTCTTCTAAATAAAATCAATAAGACATATATTCACGCATACAAAAACTACACCCAAAACTATGTCGAGTCGTTTAATCCTCCATATTGAGTTTCAATAATTGCCTTCGAATGGTTCTCAGTAGCCATAAATGAGTAAACAAAATACAAACAAAGCTGGATTGTTACTGCTGCATCAATTTCTGGAATGGACCAAAGAAACTTGACTTGCAAACTAAGGAGGAGGCCCAAAAGAATTCACTTTATTATAGATAAGACGTAACAAAAGGCTACATTCCATTCTAATGCACAGGCCTTATATGCCACTGGTGTATCTTGTATAGGTCAATGACATGATTCAGCCAACTGCAAAGCATTCAATCATAGCTCCATGCAAATTCTCACGTTGTCCCAGTCCTCCTATTTTACATTCCTCCTCAATTGTACATGGCTAATAACATTCGCCTTCAAGGAGTGGCAAGATATGCCAGTTTTTCGGTTTACCATGACATGTTAGAGATTTGACTACTATTTCTGGCACTACAATCTCCATAATACCTAACAATAAAAAGATAATCTCATATGCATTTTAAAATGAATCATATCAAACACATCATATACTGGTATCAACTATCACAAGTAATTCTTCATGGTGTCAACTATCACACATAATTCCTTATCAAATACTCAAGATAAGTATTAATTGTTTACCAATATTCAAGACAAGTGTTGGTTAATTCATCCGATCCAATAAATCTAGATATGCCTTATCTAATTCTGGATAATATGCTTCAAGCAACGAGACAGCGCATCTATCATTTTTGCCTCAATTCATTCGATCCAAACAACATATTAGTATATGTTTTAATCTAACGTTGACTAATAGTCTCCACCTAACCATCTCTCACCACCCCAAATCATACACAAATACATTTAATATCCTCATAACACAAACTGATCACCACAATATGTCAAACACACAACTACACCATGAATGCATTCACATATAAGATCTTAAGAAGTTATTGATGGCACTTGGATATACTAAAATATACATCACATGTGTTAAGATAAAATGCCGTCGGATCGGATACCGGTTGAATTTAATAGTCCGAAAAATAGTAACAAAAATAAAGATAGACAAAATAAATGGGATAGAACACAAAGATTTACGTGAGTTGATCAATGTGACCTACGTCCACAGCCCGAATGTGAGCAATTTTACTAATATATGGAGAATATATACAAGTACAAAGGCTAGAATAAAAGGCTTTTAAAACTTATAAGTATACAAAAGAGAGGATAAGAGGATAAGAAGATTTGTAGGAAGGAAATGGTGCATTCTTCTATAAGCCTGCAACCATCTCTAATATTTATAGCTAAAATCCCTACAATTTGTGTGCAATCGTCGTTCATCAAATCTACGCTTGAAGATCTTGAAGATTTTAGCCTAATATGGCTAAAAATACAAAGTCTAAAGGTGCATCTTTTTTGGACTTATAACATGCAGTCAATAGCTACCCATTCTTGACTCTTGAGGGGCCAAGGCATGCATGCATGCAACAAATTGGTATCACTTTGGTTGGTTTTGTAGATTCAGATTATGCCAATGATCTCAACAGACGCAGGTCTCTGACAGGTTATGTATTTTGCATTGGAGGTTGTGCTGTTAGCTGGAGCTACTCTACAACATGTAGTGGCTTTATCTACTACTGAAGCAAAATATATGGCAATTACTGAAGCTATCAAAGGAGCATTATGGTTGAGAGGTTTATTTGGCGAGTTATCCCTTCATCAAGGTATTACTATACTGTTTATTGTGACAATTATAGTGTTATTCATTTGACGAAAGATCAGATGTATCATGAGAGGACGAAGCATATTGATGTGAAGTATCATTTCATTCGGGATA
>JAOSBP010026511.1:0-10093 GCA_027563825.1 Erythroxylum mucronatum | reverse complement strand
CTAGGGTTACAGTCTCATACCTGAATTACGGTAGAATAGTACCTTATATATGCCGTAGATGCTAGGTTTACGTAGATCTTTACGTTTGCATGGGAGTCTAACTCCTGATGGGCTGGACGGGCCGTGGTCATGTGAAAATGGGCCTGGGCCTAGTGCAGCCGGCCCAACTAGCATGAATCATAAGTATATAAACATAGGCTATGAATGGTGAAACAATAAAAACTAACAAATGCATACCTGTTCTCATTTCCGTTTGATGTCAATTCTAGGCGAGAGTTGGAGTTTGAGAGTTAAGGTAAGAGAAAGTGTTTATTTGTTAAGTATATATACTAAGGACGAGTTGGGATGGACGACCACGCAATCCATCCCGCTCGTCTATTTAATCTGACAACTAGAATGTTGTGACCACGCAATTCATCCTGTTCTTCCAATTCTCCATTTAATCTGACGACTTATATCTGTTCATAGAATGTTGTGCCACGCATTCCATCCCATTCGTCCATTTTATCTGGTCATTAAATGTTGTGCCTTTGTTAATCCATCCCGTTCGTCCATTTTATCTGGTCATTAAATGTTGTGCCTCAAAGCTTTCTTTATTACTTTGCAATTACTTTGCCTCGAACAGTTCTGCAAAGTTTTCTCTCTCCTTCCATTGCTCTCCACCCTTGCCTTCCTCTTCAAAGTTTTCTCTCTCGGCTCTGGACGTGCTCTGCTTCTCTTTCAGTTTTTTTTCTTGGTCATCGTCGTCGTCGTCGTCGTCATTTGTTTCTCTGCAGGTATGGTAAGTTTTCGTTTTTGCTTGATTTTGTTTTCCTTTTTGGCTTTGCGTTTTTTCCTTCGACTTTCATCCAGGTTTTGTTGTGTGTACAGATGGCCTACGGTTTTGTTCATGTTCAACGCAGATGGTTGGAGTTTTTCTTTCGGCTTTGGTAAGTTTTGCTTTTTGCTTTTGTTTCTCTGCAGCTATGATATTTGTCTTTGTGTTGTTAAGTTCTCGTTTTTTCTTTTGTTTCTCTACAGGTGTTGTAGTTTCTCTCCGATAGGTGTTTCTCTTTCGACTTTGGTAAGTTTACATTTTTTCTTTTGTTTCTCTGCAGCTGTGATAAGTTTTCCTTTTTCCTTTTTCCTTTTTCCTTGATTTTTTTTGCTTTCTGTCTTTGTGTTGTTAAGTTTTCGGTTTTTGCTTTCGTTTCTCTGCATTTGTTACAGTTTCTCTCCGGCAGATGTTTGTTTGTCGGCTTTTGTTTCTCTCCGACAGGTGTTTCTCTTTTGAGTTTGGTAAGTTTTCGTTTTTTCTTTTGTTTCTCTGCAGCTGTGATAAGCTTTCCTTTTTCCTTTTCCTTTATTTTTTTGTCCTTTTTGTCTTTGTGTTGTTAAGTTCTCAGTTTTTTCTTTTGTTTCTCTGCAGGTGTTGCAGTTTCTCTCCGGCAGGTGTGGTATCGAGTTTCTCTTTCTTCTTTGGTAAGTTTTCGTTTTTTCTTTTGTTTCTCTACATCTGTGATAAGTTTTTCTTTTTCCTTTATTTTTTGTCCTTCTTGTCTTTGTGTTGTCAAGTTCTCATTTTTTTCTTTTATTTACCTGCAGGTGTTGTAGTTTCTCTCCAGCAGGTGTGGTAAGTTTTCGTTTTTGCTTGATTTTGTTTTCCTTTTTGGCTTTGCACTTTTTCCTTCGACTTTCATACAGGTTTTATTTTGTGTATAGATGGCCTGCGGTTTTGTTCAACATACATAGCCTGCGGTTTTTTTTTCGAGTTTTGCTTTCTACTGTGGTAAGTTTTCGTTTTTCTTTGATTTTTTGTCCTTTTTGTCTGTGTTGTTTTGTTTCTCTGCAGGTGTTGTGAGTTTTCGTTTTTCATTCAGCGTGGATGGCCTAAACTTCTCCTTTCATGCAGGTTTTATTGTGTGTGCAGATGCCCTACAGTTTTATTCAACATTTGGACAAACGCGTTGATCAAGACTACGATAACATCTTGGAACAATTCTTCCCGCGGAAATAAAAGACGATATTGAAGCAGTTGAATTCTATAAGTCGGACCTGAGTGAGTGTGGACTTGGATATGAGGATATAAACGCGTTGATCAAGACCAGGAAAACATCTGAGAACATCATAATAAGCTTAATAGAAGAAACGATTTTCTACATTGAACCACTTCGTCTCAGTTTCCCATTCGTCTTACGTTTGTCTATATACTTCGTCTTACTTTTAATAATTATCTTAATAAAAGAAACGCTTTTCTACATTCAACCGCTTTGTCTTATTACTTTCCTCTTTCTTACTATTTTTACATGTCAAAGTAAATGATTAATTAATTGATATATGATAATCATTTAAATCGTTATTAAATGCAAATCTTGCTGGAGGTTGAATTTGGAAAGGCTTATTGTAAAATCACTAACTTTAGTGGTCTTCGACTCTGGCTCATTCTCTGAGTAACTTTAGCTGAAAACAAAATTGGTTTGCGCCCTCCGTCTGCTTTTGGTTTTGCGCTTCCGTTTGCTTTTTCCCTGTGTTAAATATTTACTGATAATTTGTTTTTATTCATATATTAATTATCTTAATATAACCCATTCGTCTTAGTTTCCACTTTAGTTTCACTTTCACTACTCCCTCTCATTTTCCCTTCCACTACTTCGTCTGATTTTTTGTTGTAATAACAAAAGTTGAATTGTCATTACCTTCTAAAATTGTTCCAATTTCATCGTCAACATAGACTTGTCTCTACGCTTCGTCTTATTTCTTTTCTCTTTCACTCTGTCGTTCTTTTTTCGAGTACCATTAAATTTCATTTATCAATTCTTACTTTTGTTTGTTATTTTTACTGCTGTGGTTCGTCTGTGTTTTGCCTTTGGATTTCGTCTTACTTTTCTCTTCTTAGTTTGACTTGTGCTTGCGTATCACTTTGGGTTTCACTGCTTCGTCTCATTTTGCTTTCTTCAACCTTACCAAAATGGTGCACAACAGCTGGATCAATTTCTAATCAATTGGAAATCTTGCCGGAACTTGAATTTGCAAAAGCCTATGTTATATTAAGCTAATTATCATTTCAATTAATTGATTAATTACTTTGGTATATTATAATCATTTAAATCGTTATTAAATGCAAACCTTGGTGTAGGTTAAATTTGGAAAGGCCTATCTTATATTAAGCTAATTATCATATCGATTAATTAATTAAGTTGCACAACAGCTAAATCAACTTTGTCTTGGTTTTCATTTCTTAGCTTTCCCTTCGTCTTACTTTTCTCCTTCTTAGCTTTTGCTTCGTCTTACTTTCGTCGGTGCACTATTTTTACATGTCAATTAAATGATGAATTAATTCGGTATATTATAATCATTAAAATCCTTATTAGATGCAAACCTTGCTGGAGGTTAAATTTGGAAAGGTCTATCTTATATTAAGCTAATTATCATATCAATTAATTAATTAAGTTGCACAATAGCTAAATCAGTTTCTAATTCTCGTCTTAGTTTCCCGTTTGTCTTAGTTTCAGCATCATCTTTACGTTTGTCTATGTACTTTGTCTTACTTTTAATAATTATCTTAATATAAGAAACGCTTTTCTACATTCAACCACCTCGTCTTAGTTTCCGCTTTGTCTTAGTTTCCACTTCTTAGCTTTCCCTTCATCTTACTTTTTTCTTTCTTAGCTTTTGCTTCGTCTTACTTTTGTCTGTGCACTATTTTTACCGCTCCAGTTCGTCTGTCTTTTGTCTTTGCATTTTGTCTTACTTTTCTCTTCTTAGTTTGACTTGTGCTTGCGTATCACTTTGGGTTTCACCGCTTCATCTCATTTTTCTTTCTTTAACTTACCAAAATGGTGCACAACAACTGGATCAATTTCTGATTAATTGGAAATCTTGTCGGAACTTGAATTTGCAAAAGCCTATGTTATATTAAGGTAATTATCATTTCAATTAATTGATTAATTAATTCGGTATATTATAATCAATTAAATCGTTATTAAATGCAAACCTTGGTGTAGGTTAAATTTGGAAAGGCCTATCTTATATTAAGCTAATTACCATATCAATTAATTAATTAGGTTGCACAACAGCTAAATCAAAATTTGATTATTATTAATTGTAGATCTTGCTTGAACTTGCTTAGCTTGACTTCTGCTTGCGTCTCACTTTGGGTTTCACCGCTTCGTCTTATTTTGCTTTCTTCAACGTTACCAAAATGGTGCACAACAGCTAGATTAATTTCTAATTAAAATCGTTATTATGAATTGGAAACCTTGTCGGAACTTGAATTTGGGAAAGCCTATCTTGTATTAAGTTCAAGTATTATTTTACTCTCAGCCTGTTCAGGCTATCTGCCTTTGTGTCAACTGAAAGAATTTTTTAGGTAATGTTACAATGAGATTTCTTAAAATCACTAACTTTAGCAGTCTTCGACTCCGACTCATTCTGCAAGAAACTTAAGCAGAAAAGAAAACTGGTTTGCGCCTTCCGTCTACTTTTGGTTTTGCGCTTCCGTCTGCTTTTTAGTTTTGCACTTTCGTCTGCTTTTCCTCCATCTTACTTTTTATTTATGGCTTTTCCCCTACTTATTATACAATTTAAATATTTACTAATAATTTCATTAGTTAAATTTTTATAATTTAATTACAAAGTTTTGAATCTTGCTTTATATATTTTATATTTTCCTTTTTAATTTATATATTGAAATTATAATTTATATTATTGTGATTTATTCATTACATTTATCATTATTAAAGAAACATGATAATTATTAATAAAAAACAAATAAAAAAGTTTATAGATTAAGCTATCTTTGTACTGCACAAGTAACTAGTAGACATGTAAATAATATGTTACATAATAAAAGATTAATATTATATAGCGTGATTTGGTTTTTATTGATATTATAATTATCTTAATAGAAGCAACGCTATTCTGCATTCAAGCGCTTCGTCTTTGTTCCCACTTCGTCTTAGTGTCCACTTCGTCTTAGTTCTTGCTTCGTCTTACTTTTGTTTGTGTACTTCGTATTACTTTTGCCCCCGGGTTTCCGAAACGCTTTTCTATATTCAACCGCTTCGTCTTAGTTTTGCTTCGTCTTACTTTGTCTTCACACTTCATCTTATTTTTGTCTTCGCGGTGTGTGTGATTTTTTCTTCTCCGCTTGACTTGTGCTTCCGTCTCACTTTGCATGTAAAAAATATGTTACATAATAAAAGATTAATATTATATAGCGTGATATGGTTTTTATTGATATTATAATTACCTTAATAGAAGCAACGTTATTCTGCATTCAAGCTCTTCGTCTTAGTTCCCACTTTGTCTTAGTGTCCACTTCATCTTAGTTATTGCTTCGTCTTACTATTGTCTGTGTATTTCGTATTATTTTTCCCTCCGGGTTTCCGAAACGCTTTTCTAAATTCAACTGCTTCGTCTTAGTTTCGCCTCGTCTTACTTTGTCTTCGCACTTCATCTTATTTTTGTCTTCGCGGTGCGTGTGATTTTTACTTCTTCGCTTGAGTTTCATCACTTTCTAATATTATTATCATTCCCAGTTGCACAACAGCTGAATCAATTTTAGATAATTATTATTCTTATTATTCCAATCATCGTTGTTAACTGCAAACCTTGCTAGATCTCTTCGTCTTAGCTTTCGCTTTGTCTTACTTTTGTTTTTCTTAGCTTTTGCTTCGTCTTACTTTTGTCTGTGCACTATTTTTGCTTCTCTGGTTCGTTTGTCTTTTGTCTTTCTATTTCGTCTTACTTTTGTCTTCTTAGCTTGATTTCTGCTTGCGTCTCACTTTGGGTTTCACCGCTTCGTCTCATTTTGCTTTCTTCAACCTTACCAAAATGATGCACAACAACTAGATCAATTTCTAATTAAAATCGTTATTGTTAATTGGAAACCTTGCCGGAACTTGAATTTGCAAAAGCCTATCTTGTATTAAGCTCAAGTATTATTTTACTCTTAGCCTGTTCAGGCTATCTGCCTTTGTGTCTATTGGAAGAATTTTGGAGGTAATGTTACAATGAGATTTCTTAAAATCACTAACTTTAGCAGTCTTCGACTCCGACTCATTCTGTAAGTAACTTAAGCTGAAAAGAAAACTGGTTTGCGCCTTCCGTCTCCTTTTGGTTTTGCGCTTCCGTCTGCTTTTGGTTTTGCAATTCTGTCTGCTTTTTAGTTTTGCGCTTCCGTCAGCTTTTCCTCCCTCTTACTTTCTATTTATGGCTTTTCCCCTGCTTATTATACAATTTAAATATTTACTGATAATTTCATTTGTCAAATTTTTATGATATAATTACAAAGTTTTGAATCTTGCTTTATATATTTTTATATTTTCCTTTTTAATTTATATATTGAAATTATATAATAATATAATCAATTAGATCCATTTTTATTATTATTATTTATTCATTACATTTATTATTATTAAAGAAACATGATAATTATTAATAAAAGCAAATTAAAAAGCTTATAGATTAAGCTATCTTTGTACTGCACAAGTAACTAGTAGACATGTAAATAATATGTTACATAGTAAAAGATTAATATTATATAGCGTCATATGGTTTTTATTGATATTATAATTGTCATTACTAGGGAGATGATAATTTTGACCTCCTTGATTGACAGACTTAACAAATATGCATAATATGCTGCATAATAAAAGATGAATATTATATAGCATGATATGATTTTTATTTTATTTATATTGTAATTATCTTAATAGAAGCAACGTTATTTTCCACTTCGTCTTAGTTTTTGCTTCGTCTCTTAGTTTTCTTCAGCTTTGCCGAAATGGTTCATCGCTTTCTCATATTATTATTATTTGATTTCCATCAAATTCATTCATCGGCTTATTTTTGCTGCAGAATCTCCCCCTTTTTTATGATAACAAATAATCATAGTTTTTCGAAGTAACGTTTTATTAATACTATATACAATTTGAAAAAAAAATGCTTGCCAATTCTCTACATACATCAAAAAAGTTCGCAGCAGGAGTAGTTGACAAAGCTAGATCTTCTTCTCTTGTTCTTCTCTTTTATTGTTATGTCTTTCCTTTCTATGCTTTCCCCCTATCTTTCTTATTTTTGCCAATCTCCCCCTATTTCGTATTGATCAAAAAGATCATGATCGACGATGTTTCATAACTTCATATAACATATCTTTGATTTCTGTGAAGAATGACTCCATGTCTTCTCGCATATACTTCACTTCCTTATACAAGTCACTCACTGAAGGATTCAGATCATCAACCTTATCATCATCCTTCTGTTGCGCTGCTTCAATACCGATAGTAGTGGTATATGCATCTGAAGATATGACATCTGGTGCAGTGATTACAAAGGTGGGAGGTTTCGAAGATAAGTTTGGTTCCGAAAGATCAAGGTCATCAGGTCTGGGTAGTCTTGGAACTTGCCTTCCAAAAAGGTGCAGTACTTCTCCAAAGGAAGACACAAAACTCAAGGGTCTAATGTGCATAATTAAGTGCACAAAAGTGTCTTTGTTCAAACTAACATCTCCAATTCTCATGGATCTGTACTGCCCTTTTGTAATTTTGCCAACTTCCTGACAAGTTTCCTCGGTGGTTCGACGACCATAATTACTTCCTGATGCCTTTGAAATGTAATGGGAGGCATAGGTTCCTCTATCCTGAACTGCAAAGCATGCCTCATTTATGTTTCTGACTTCATCTGCAACCTCATCTTCCGTTAAATCACCCCTCATCCCTTTAGGGTACATTTTCTTCTTCCCCTTTTCATCATTGCGAACAATGTAAGGCTTTGGTTGAAAGTCAGGCACAACCTTGATCACAGTTATCTTTATCATTGGAAAAATAGTATACTTCTGCCTTGTCATCTGTATAGGGTATGGTTTGGTTCCTTCATCCCTCAGAAAACAATACATACTTATCTCATCATAATTCAACAGATCCATTGTACTACTATTTACCAAGATTGGTTCAAATTGTACCTTGACTGACCTTTTTGGCGTTTCTCTTATCATTAAAGAGCTGCTACTCCTCAAAGGTTTAACTTTTTCAATAATTTTGATTTTTAAATCCTCTTTTCTCAATGGTTGAGAAGGATTTACATGTGCTCCACTGTGTTCAACTGCCCTTTTATTCTTTCAAACAGCAGAAGGAGTGCTCTTCTTCTGACTTCTTTTCTGCTTCTTTTTCTGTCCAATCAGTCTAGGAGTCTATTGTTGAGGTTGAATTTTCTTCTTCTCAATTTCCAACCTCTTTTCAGTCTCGCCTTTTGAGATTCCAGCCTCCACTGCTTGCATCCCAGAGTCTCCACCCTAACTCAAGTCTTTTGTTTTCTTTTCCCTTTGTTGACGTACGGTTCGTGCTCTAGGCTTCCTTTTTGCCTGCTTGGCTCTCCGTCTTTGGTACCTGGCTAGAATCTGTTTCTTGTGTTTCCAGATTCGTCAAGCCCATTCTGTGAATAGTTGAAGCATTGATGCTGCTTTTGATATTTATCGTCGGTCTGTTCCTTATCTGCAGGCGAACTCCAGAATCTCTGAAGATTCTTGTCAGCATCATCCCATATACTAGGCCGGTCCAGTCTTTCCTCGACTTTATGATATAATGGAAGATAAGATATGGGAGATCTGTGGACTGGCGATTGAGTAGATAATATAAACATTGCTCATCTAAGGTCGTCATCAGATTTCTCGATCCTGTTCTTTGCAGAACACAATGATAGAGAAGTGAGTGTAGAACCCTAGCCTTCAGCACAAGATTTGAGGCCTTCTTCTCCTTTGGATTATTACTTCCATATAATTGCCGATTAATCTGAATCTCATCCACCTCAACTTGAGTTATCCATTTAGCCTTGTGAGTAAGCTTTACTCCTACAGCAGGACATTCAGTAGCCTTCTCAAATGCCTCCAACGTCACGATGATCGACAATCTATCCACAACTGACACTAGAGTATTTTCAACTGTCTCAACATTCTTCCAGAAATCGTATACCTCGTTCATGTACACTGCCTCATTTATCTCAAAGAATTTCTTCCATCTGGCTGCTACAATCTTCGGTTATATATCCGACTGGTTCTTTTTTAAGGGCTCAAAATCAACCAGTCTTCCAGTAGTCATCGATTGCTCATTTGTTTCTCTGGTTAATAAATAAATGAATGCGCAAATGTTTTTCTCAAAGAGGCGAAGTTAATTTCTAAAGTTGAGAGAGTTCTTGAAAAGTCGATGTCATGGAATGTGAAGAGAGTTGTAGAGTAGGTGGTATTCTCAAGGCTTTAAGACACTTTCCCTCCAAAACTTTCTTATGACATAAATTACCATCTGTGACTACCGTTAACTCTTACGACCCTTCGTCTTAATTTTGTGTATGCACTTAGTCTTACTTATGTCTATGTACTTCTCTACACTTCGTCTTATTTTTGTCTCCGCGCTTTGTCTTAGCTTCACTTCTGCTTCGTCTTAATTTGACTTCTCTTTCCCTGCTTCTTCTGTCGTTAGCTTTAAGGACCCTTCATCTTATTTTTATGTATGCAGTTCGTCTTACTTATGTCTACACACTTCTCTGCACTTCGTCTTACTTTTTTCTCCGCGCTTCATCTTAGCTTGACTTCCGCTTCGTCTTAGTTTGACTTCTCTTTCCCTGTTCTTCTCATTTTCTTCTGCCTTACCGAAATGTTTCGTCACTTTCTAATTTTATTATTATATGATTTTCGTTATCAAGATTATTCATCATGAGCTCATTTTAACTTAACATTAATTAGTACAGATCAGTAATATTTATATGTTATAATATTATTTATTCATAATCAAAATTTTGTAGTTAACATTCTTCTTCTTATTATTATTATCTTTATTATTCTGACAAATTTAATTATACTAAACAATTTTTTCTCATTGTAATTTCCTACCCTTATTAATTCTATTATTACTATTATGATTTTTCTGGTATTATTGATGTTCTGCATGAGTATATGCAGTTATTATTGATCATTCAACATAACCATGATATGTGGGTTTAATGAACTCAACCAATGATATCTGTGTTTTTGACTTCCAAGGAAAGACACGGAAACCCCTAAAATCTATGAACCAAACATCAGTTTAAAATTATTTTAATATAAAAAATTGTATATAAGATT
>JAOSBP010026436.1:0-10096 GCA_027563825.1 Erythroxylum mucronatum | reverse complement strand
TAACAGGCCTCATTAATCAACAAACTCAACAATAATAAATCGATTAAACGCAGAGATTAAATAAACATAAGAAATAACCGAAAACAATTAAACCAAGAGAGTCTCACGAACTACATGCATCAAACGTAAGGTACCTTGTCTAGATTAAAAACTTAGCTACACAAAATACTAGTCTCTATCTATTAAAGCTGAAATTAACAATTAAAATTGAAATAAAACCTTCACTGAAATCCTAATTCACGTTCTTCTGTCGTGCTGAGAAATTAATCCGCGTCAATCCACTGTCCTCCCAAAACTATCGTCCACTCTCCAATGTTCATTGAAATACAGGATTTGAGAAATACATTTAATTAATGTCTATATTTACAAATTTAAAATTTAGAAGACATGTTTAATTATGACCTATAAGTTTGGAATTTACTAATGAATATTAAATTTAAGATATTAACTACATTTTTATTAGATGTTGAAGCACTAAATTAAACTTTTTTCTTAAGTTTTTCCAGGCCAAGGTTTATTGATGATGTACGACTTAAATAAGTGTTGTCCATCTCACGAAAGCTCCACATCATTAAGCTTTTCTTTTTCCTTCTCAACGCTCCAAAATAAATGGTACCCATCTCACGAAAGCTACACATCAAGCATTTATGCACTCGATCGAACTACATATTTGACATTGTACAACCTTAGAAAGGGAAAATTCAGTGGAAATCTGACTTATATCTTTGTGATTATTGCATTTCCAATCAATAAGATATGGGAAGCCACTTGCATATATGTAACCATAATTTCTTTGAAATGTATTAAGTCACATTTTTTTTTTGGCTAAAAATGTCATACTCCTATGTTATAAAGGTGGTGTTAATAATCATAAAGATTGAAGTTGACTCTCACAACCCAATTCTAAGCCCGTTGTATTTAACCCCGTTTTGCGATTTAATGAATCCAATCTATTTCCTTCTTAAATTCAACAATTATACATACTTTTACGTGGAATTGAAAGCATTTATAGATACAAGAGGGCATGAGCATGCATAATTGGTAAGATTAGGTAAAATTGATCTGAGAAAGCAACAGACCTACAATCTTCTTATTGCCTATTCATCATCACAATGACTCTGTTCCAAATCCAAGCAAAACCCTTCCCATTATTGCTACATTAACAAAAACATGCACACTTTTCCTTCTCCTACTTAAATAACTCTTATAGTCCTGAAATTAACAAAACAAGTATCATCACTTTTAATTCTTATCCTGTTCAAAGATTAACCAGAATAATAATATAACCTTGTAAAACCCTTATATATAATTAATATATCATTATAAATAAAAATTATTTACTTCGTAAGGAATGGCGATAGTAAAAGACAAAAACAGTTAAGCAACTCGTGAAAAAGGGTTGCAGGTGCAGCGTGGCCTTTTTGCTCTAAAGCAAAGCAAAAACACTGAACTGAACAGTCAGACTCAGACTCAGACGCGGACGCCAACCAACGACATGTTCCAAACTAACACTTAAATCCGTACTCAGCACACATTCCTAAGCTGTTGTACACTCCCGCCTTTGTTTTCTTCTTTTGCAAATACTCAGATGCCTAAAAATGAAGACCACCATACGGGCTTATCTCCATCCTCTGCTGCTGCCACCCACCCACCCACCATCACGCTCCCGCTCCACGCCCCTTCAACCATTCGCTTTTAAATTCTTTGCAAGCAAAGTCCAACTTTTCTAGTTCAAGTCCTTTAGGTTCCGTTGACACCAACATGTTGTCGTCAATTGTGGGGATTGAAGCCACTGGAGCAACAGTAGTATCGAAAGTGCTCGGGGTTTGCAGTTCAGGGCGTAGATAGGATTTTGGGATGAAGAACATGGGGTCTTTGAGTAGCTTATGAAGACTAAAAAAATGAATCCAAGGTTTCGAGAGTAGCTGCCTCTGAATATGCCATTGTCTTTTGTGCTATGTAGTGATGAATATACGACTGGAAGTAATTGTTTATGTCACAGAATATGATTGTTAATCAGAAAACACTTTCAAATAATTACGAGGTCACGTCTTCCACAGAAACTTCTCCAATATTTCAGTCACTATATATTATAATATTTCAGTCACTAGATATTAGCTTGTATTTGACAATTGATTGATACATCAAACACATGCTAGACGGAGATGAATGGTGGGTATAAAAAAAATAAGAAACTTTCCAAGCGATAAGATCCACATAAACAGAATAGATTTATAAATAGAAGGGTATTCTAAACTTTCAAAAGGATTATGTTAATGTTGAAAACGAGAAGATCCTATTATTTAAAAGGAGTTTGTTAACACTAAAAAAGAAAAGGCCTTTTAATCGATAAGAGCCAGCTAATTTTTGAAACAAACCCCTTGCGATATAAAAACAAAAAAAACTTATTTTAAAAGTGAATGAGCCTCTTGTAAAATGAAAATGGAAACAATATAATGCGAAAATTTCAAAGTTAAGAGAAGAGAAAGAATGATGCAGTCAATTTATACTAATTCGGCTTATAACCCAAGCTTATATCCAGTTCCCAAGTATCAAACTTGAATATTTCACTAAAATCCCAAGTAGTAATTTGACAAGCCCCTTCAAACTCACGAGTACATATTTTTCAAGGTTTTTCAACTTTCCAAACTAGTAGTATCTAGCTAGCTTCTACAAGCTTTTAATAGATGAAAATGTAATTTGCTCGTTATGAGCTTCAATGATCTCTCTCAAAATGAATTTCCACTTTATAAAGCATAAGAGTTTTGACAATGATATCACTTTTAAGAGAATTGATGCTATAGATGTATTTCAAGAGTCTGATAATTTGCAAAAACAGTGACTCTTCCTTAAGAAGACATTTCTTTCAACTAGCTGTTGCTTAACTTGCATCCTCAATCATCTGAATGAATTTAAATTTGAATAACTTCAATGTCATCTTTGCCAAAAATCTTTCAGTAATTACTGGGCTAATATACAACCTTCATAATTAGTAGGATCCTTTCGGATAAACTATTTCTAATAAGGTGAGTTCATAAAGAAGGTTCCTATAAGAAACAAATCGTATTTCTTACAGATTTATTTCCTTTTGAGAATTAGACCGTTAATTGTATAAGGAAACAAATCCAATTTAAATTTTGAAATATTATACAGTTATCATCAAAATCATTGATCATAAACCTTAAGCTAACAATCTCCCCCTTTTTGATGATGACAAACAATAATAGATATATTTTCAAAATTTAAATAATAATAAAAGATTTCGAAAGATACTTGTAGACTTTACTTGGAGTTATAATTAGAAGGAGCCTGACTTTTAAAGAAGGAAGCTTATTATTTGTTTATCACATATTTAAATTCCATAATTTATGCAGAATATGTCGTTAACAATTATATCATCAAGACATAATATATATCATCAATAATAAATGTATCATCAGAGCATAATTGAAAATATATCAAGGGAAAATTGAAAATATATCATCAAGTATTTCTCCCCCTTTGTCATTATCAAAAAGAATAGAGGGGAATAGTAATTAAGGCAACAAATAAAATCATTAGTATTCAGGAACAAACCAGGCAAGAAAATAGAGACAATAATCAGTCATTTTTTCCAAGCAACATTTGCAAATCAAGAATATGATTTTGGATATTGTCTATTTGGTTGTGCATTTGTTCTTGATTTGAAAGAATTTCCTTCAGATGTTGAAGGATCATATCATTAGATCTCTGGAGAGGAACAGGAGTTGACTTTTTTGGGTTAGGACTTAAAAGATCTGCTACTCTTTCTGTTTTCTTATCTACCCACACATTATCCTTTAGCTTGTAACTGACTTGGTAGGGAATTGACGAATGGAACTTTGCAGGCTTATACCAATTTAGGTTGTCAAAAGGCACTCCAAAATAAGCAAAAATCTTGGTCAACAGCATCCCATACGGTAGGCCACCAGTGATATTCTTGTAACTTCCCTTGTCCACCATAAACTTTAGAATCATTGCTGGGGGGTTCATCTTATTGCCCTTCAAAAGATTGTAGACTACATACGTGTCTAGAAGGATGCACCTTTCTATTGAGCTACTCTTTGGAAAAATTGAAGTAGCTAAAATGGATGCAAGGCATGTTGGTAGTAAGTCCAAGCGACAACACAAGGGTCTCCCTTTATAGGCTTTCTCAATACGTAGATATATAATGTCCACTGCCTCCCTCAGATCAATTTCAACAATTTCCCACTTGTGACAGGGAACATCAGTCTTACCGACTGGAATTATACCCAGAATATTCCCCAAGATTTCCTCTATATCTAAGATCTCGCACTCATATACCCACGAGATGATTGCCAGCTTCCCATCTATTTCTTCTCTTCTCATGTGTGTGTAGTAGAAACCCCTTACCAATTCATCACATACTGTTTCGTCCAAATTTAAAAAGTTCTCCCAACCAACAGCAAGAAAGAATGTTGTGATGAGAATATCGATATCATCGAATAGGTTGGGAGCCAAATTACGTCCTGCTTCCACCTTTCTCTTTTTGTAATACATCTTGTACCTTGCTTCTGCTTCCATTGATTAGAACAAATTTATCAGAGAAGAGGATTTTCCCTTCTGGAGTATTGTGAGTTTCTGTGATTTAGTTCTCTTGGTCTTAGCGATTTCTTTAAACAAGGGTTCTTTAAACATTGGTTCATCCCTAAGGAATTGGTCCTAAGTTGTTTCTTCAAACAAAAGCTCTTTTCCTTTTCTTATTTCCTCTCTTTTTCTCTTCCTTAATTCTTCTTCTTCTTTCTTTTCTACTTCAGTAGTTTCTTCATTTTAGAGCTTGTTTTGCGATACTTTCTCCAGTTTGTGGTCTGCTTATTAATAGAGCCAGTTCTTCATCTAATCCATCATTGTTTACAATCTGGTGCACTTCAGGCACTTTCTTATTCTTAGGATCAGTTTTAGGAGTAGTGGAAGGAGTAAGAGTGGTTAGAGTAAGGAAGGGTATATGAAATCTTAATCTTCTTATATCCTCCCCTTACTAATCTTCTTCTTCTTCTTCGTTGTTCCCTTCTTCTTCTTTCTTTTCTTCTTCTTTCTCTTCTTCTTCTCCTCCACTAGAGTCAGATATAAATTGTTCTTCAGTTGAAGGTTCATTACTTTTAGAGGAATAGTTTGAGTTTGATTCTGGCGATAACATAGTCAAAATTTGCGTTTTTCTTTCTTGTGGAGTTTCCTGAAAGTGTGTTTCTAAAGTTTGAGGCTTAGAGGAAATAGAGATAGGCTCAATATGAGTGTTTAAAGAGTCTAATATTGAGGTAGAGAAGAAGATTAAGAAATGAGAGTTTGTTCATGGCTAGAAGATGAAACCACGTTCTTCTTCTGTCCTTTTGATTTCGTTCTTGTCATTGAGGTTGGAGGAAAAACAGAGAGAAGGCAGAAAGTTTAGGTGTAGAGAGGAAAAACAGAGAGAAGGAAGAAAGTTATAAGCAAAAGGAACAATGCTTTTGAGAAAGATAACGATTATAATTATGAGTATAGGTAGTTGTACACACGAAAAGAGAATGTATGATCATCTGCGTCTCTTTTGTCAGTTTCGTACAGCTACTTGTTAAAATCACGTGCTTGCTTTTAAAAAACTGAAATGACGCGATGAATGATTTCCTTTTTGGGACATGTGTAATATGCTCTATGTAAACCAAGAGGAGTCTTCTAAAATGAAGGGGCCTTCTAAACTATAAGGAGCCTACTATACTAAGAAGAAGTCTCGAACCTGAGCGGAGCCTTCTAAAGAAGAAGGATCCTGCTAATGTTAGCAGAGCGAAGTAACGTAGAAAATTCAAATAGATATAATATCAGACAGTTTGCACATAATAAGCTCATTTCTCAACACGCAAAATCTATTTTCAGAGAGTGGTTTAGTGAAGATATCAACTATTTGATTTTTAGTATTAACATGCAAAAGATCAATGGTACCTTCTAAAACATGATTTATAAGAAAATGATGCTTGATTTTTATATACTTAGTCCAAGAATGATGCACAGGAATTTTAAAAAGATTTATTGCACTAGTATTATCACATAATATAGGAATATGAGAAAAGTTTAGAAAAAAATCCTGGAGTTGATGCTTCATCCATAAGATTTGAACACAACAACTAGTGGCCGCTATATATTCCAATTCGATTGTTGAAAGCGCTTTGCAATTTTGTTTCTTCAAGACCAAGAAACTAGACATCCTCCAAGAAATTGATATTGACCACTTGTGCTTTTTTGATCCACTTATTCACCTACATAATTTGCATCACAATAGTCAACTATGTTAAAACAATCATTTTTTGGATGCCATAAACTGAAATCCATAGTTCCGAAAGACATCAAAAGATCCTCTTAACTGCTTGAAGGTGGCTTTCTTTGGGATTTGATTAAAAGCATGCGAAAGACACACACTAAGCATAATGTTTGATCTTGAGCTTGTAATATATAATAGTGACCCAATCATTCCTCTATACTTTGTTTCATCTATAGCCTTGCCTTCTTCATCTTTATCAAGTTTAGTTCTAATATACATAGGAGTACCCATCGGTTTGGCATTCTTAAAATGGTACTTCTTGATAAGTTCCTTTGTGTTTTTTTCTTAGCTAATGAAGATCCCTTTTTCTGTTTTCCTAATTTGTAATCAAAGAAAGAAGGATAGTTCTCCCATCTTTTTCATTTTAATGTAGAGAATTCTTCATAGAAAGACGGATTAGTAGCACCAAATATTAAGTCATCAACATATATTTGCACTATAAGTAAATCATTCTGCTTTTTCTTAATGAATAAGGTTTTATCTACCTTCTTTCAAAGTTATTCTCAAGTAGAAAATTATTTAACCTCTCATACTATGATCGAGGAGCCTGTTTTAGACCATACAGGGCTTTGGTTAACTTCATCACGTGATCAGGATGATTTTCATCTTCAAATCCTAAAGGTTGCTTAACAAACACTTCTTTGTTAATATATCCATTTAAGAAAGCACTTTTGACGTCCATTTGGAAGAATTTGAAGTTTCTATAACATACAAAGGCAAGCAAAATTGTAATCGATTCTAGTCTAACAACAGGCGTATAAGTTTATTTAAAGTTAATACCTTCTTGTTGATTATAACCTTGAGCTACGAGTCTAGCTTTGTTTCTTACCACTTGACCATTTTCGTCGAGTTTGTCTTGAAATACTCAATGAGTTCCAATGACTGACTTGTTTAGAGGATGAGTACTAAATTCCAAATTTTGTTTTTTTCAAACTAATTATGTTCGTCTTTCATTGTTGAAACCCAATTTTCATCAGTAAGAACCTCTTCAACGGTCTTTAGTTCTAATTGTGAGATAAAGGCAACAAAGTTGTTTTTGAAGGAATATCTGGTTCTTAGATTTTCAGAAGGATCTCCTAGAATGTATTGATGTGTATCTTAACCTCTTCATTCTCTTGGTGTTCTTCTTTGCATAGGCTCTTATTGAGAGGAAGGAACCTGTTCCGTCCTGGCTTCAAAAGGACCTTCTTAATCTTGTGATTTTGAAGGTATTGTAGGTGAAGTAGACGTATCTTTACGAACAAGGGGATGCTCTTCGTCATCTGAATCAATTGCTGTTGTTAAAGATAGAGTTTCATCAAATACTACATATATTGATTCTTCTATCATCTTTGTTCTTTTATTGTAAACTCTAAATCTTTTACTAACAGTACTTAACCTAGAAAGATAGCTTCATTTGATCTTGCATCAAACTTTCCAAGGTTGTCTTTCCCATTGTTTATAATGAAACACTTGCAACCAAATGCTCGAAAGTAAGTGACATTTGGTTTTCTTCCTTTCCATAGCTCATAGGGGGTCTTTTCCGTAATAGGTCATATAAGATACCTCTTGAGTATGTAACAAGTAGTGGATATCACTTCCGCCTAATAAAAATGGGGTAGGCCACTTTCACACAACATTTTCCTGGCCATATCAACTAAGGTCTTATTCTTTCTCTCAACAATACCATTTTACTAAGTAGTCCTTGAGCAAGAAAAGTTATGAATCATATCATTACTATCACAGAAATCTTCAAACTTTCTATTATCAAATTCTCCTCCATGTTCGCTTCAAATTGAAGTAATGCAATATCATTTGTTGATTTGAATATCTCTACAAAACTTCTCAAAAAAATTCAAAAGCAACATCTTTATTTGATAGGAAGTAAACCCATGTAAATCTAGAATAATCATCTACTAAAACAAAGCTGCAATGTTTACCACCAAAACTCTGAGTCCTAGTGGGACCAAATAAATCTATATACACAAGTTCAAGCGGTTGTTTAGTAGACATAATATTTTTGGGAGGGAAACTGCTTCTAATCTGTTTTCCTTTTAAACAAGCTTTGTAAACTTGAGTATTCTCGAACTTCAGATCAGGCAGTCCTCTTCCTAGCTCATGTTTTGATAATTTTCATAAGATGCTCATGCTAGAATGTCCAAATTTTCTATGCCAAATAAGCGAATCCTTTTTTAGAGAAACAAAACACTTAACACTTTGTGAAGACATGTATTTTAGTTAAGCATAGTATATGTTTTGATTTCTAGGACCAAAGAATACGATATTATCATTATGATTATCGACTATTTCACAATGAGATAGATAGAAAATGACTTTATAACCTTTTTCACATAACTAACTTACACTTAACATGTTATGTTTCAAACCATCATCATAAAAGAAATTATCAATAACCATTAACATAAAAGACATTAACAAAATAGGCGGAGTCAGAATCACGAATTTTACTAATTTCGATGACCTTTGCTTTATTTTTATCAGTGAAGATGACATTGCCTCCGTCTTTCCTTTTAATATAATTAAAATGTGATATTTCACCTATCATGTGTCTCGAACAACCACTGTCGACTATCTATTAATTTTCTCTTATCTCCGTTTTGAAGCATATCTTAAAAAAAATATTATCTCATTTTTGGTACCCAAATTTTTTGTGTCCTTTCAGGTTAGTAGCTTGACATTTTGGTATCGAAACATACATTTAAGATAATTTCTCCATTTTATGAAGTTTACAAGAATGATTAATGCGACAACGTCTACCATGGGAGAAATATAAAAGAGATGAATGAGAATTGCTATAATTTCTACCATGTATCAAGTTCTTGCTATTTTAACTATAGCTATTGTTGGATTTAACAAAGAATTTTTTGTATGAGCTAACATTATTATTTTCATTGTAGCCTATTCCGGCTTTATCAAAGACATATTTACTACTACCAAGTAGTGAATCAAGGTTTGTTTCTTCCATCAACGAACTTCGCAAGATCTTTTTCTAGAGATAAAATCTTTTCTGCGCATTTCTCTTTCTCAAATTCCAGGGCGACAACCTTTTCTTCTACTTGTCTCACTTTATTAGCATCATTCTTAAGCAAAGTATTTTCCAACTTGACTAATCTTTCTTCTAGACCTTCTTTTTCAGAAACCTTTTGCTTATAATCAACTTCAAGAGAAATATTTCTAGTCGCCAAATTCTCATTCACAGATTCTAATGATTTTATCAGTGCAGTATTTCAAAAAAGCTGAGATATGCATGATGCACGTCTTAAACAAGTGTTGCCCATCTCATGAAAGCTCCACATCATTAAGCTTTTCTTTTTCCTTCTCAAAGCTCCAAAATAAATGGTACCTATCTCACAAAAGCTACACATTAAACATATATGCACTCTATCGAACTACATATTTGATACAGTACAACATCATAAAGGGAAAATTTAGTTGAAATCCGACTTATGTCTATATGATTACTGCTTTTCCATTCAATAATAATATGGGCATCCACTTGCATATATATAAAGAACAAAGGGAAACCTTGGTCAAAGATTAAACATCATAAGAAGTGGTCCTTCTATGCAAGCCATGACATAGAAGAGTATTAAAACTTCAGTTTCTTAGTTACAGGAAATCAAAAGGAAGAAGAAGAAGAACAGGACTGCTTAACCAATAATGTTCTCTATAGTTGTGGTGATGCTGTCGTCTGCAACCAAATATAAAAGAAATCACTTCCGTTAAAACAAATTAATGTAGTAACGGTAAGCGGATATCGTTCCCACG
>JAOSBP010026425.1:0-10096 GCA_027563825.1 Erythroxylum mucronatum | reverse complement strand
CTTTACTCTTGTCTATCATTTCTTGTTTCAAAAATTCTTCATTCATTTGTTCTTAATTCGTGACTAACCACCAAAATGTCTCATTCAACAGTTCTAATCTTTCACGAAAAGTTCAGGGTCTAACATTGACCCTCTGCTTCTTCTATGTTTGACTATCTGCTTCTTCTGCTTTTTTGTCTAGTTTCGCTTGGCCTATCATCTGGTCCATTTTGGACCCTTCAGATGATAGAATTAGTATTTTAGGCCTTCATGAAAGTTGTAGATCTTGAAGTTTTATTTCAAACCATCTAAAGAACACCCTAATCTGATATCTGTAGGGAAAGTTATGACAAATTTTCCAATCTTGTATTGTCTGATGACGTCACATCGTCTATAAATGACATCATATGATATGCTCCTACTTTTGACCATTAAGATGATATAACTTTATGAAAGTTGTAGATATTGAAGTATTATTTCAAGCCGTATAAGAATGATCTTGAATCGACATCTTTAGTGAAAGAGATGTGAATTGTCCCAGGATAGGTACAATATGATTGAGGACAAAACTTTGTTTGATTCTTTCGGCCATAACTTTGTTATCCGACCTCCAAATGAAGTGATTCTTGAACCTTTGGATTCATAAGACATTTTAATACCTCTCCACAAAGTTTGGTAGCATTCTGAATTGATTTGAAAAAAATTGATTGAACGAAAGTGAGGGAATCGGTTGGAACAGTGAACTAGTGTTATTTTACTGGACATATTTTGGTATTTTAATTGTATATGGATCTGTAGGATTCCAAATGAGATTATTTTTAATTTGGAGTAAACTAGAGACATAGATCATCTGAAGAAGTCAAATTTTGAACCAGTCACTAAATATTTAAATTCTGGATGGAAGTTGTGCATAGTATACTGTTTTGGACAAGAGCAATCCGAAAATGTTTGAAGTGATACTTTCAGATTTCTGAACCAAATGAATTGATTTTGGTGTCATTAGAAACTTAAGACAAGGGAAACTTTTACTAGAAGGAAGTGTTAAGGTTATAGGAATGTTCAAGGGTGTTTTTGGCAAGACACTTAAGGTTAAAAGAACATAAGCTTATAAGGAAGGGTGAAATGAACTTTTTGGACTCATTAAGGGTAGAAATGGAAGAAGAAAGTGTTGTCTTGCATTTTAAGAAGAGAGAAGAACAAAAATTGGAGAGAAAAAGAGAGAGTGTCATGAAGAAGAGAGAGAATTTTATAAAGTATAAGAGAAGGAGAGAAAGAAGAGAACACAAGCTATGGTTTAATTTTTCTTAGTCTTCAAGAGAGATTTTGGAGCTGTTCAAGAAGAGAAAAAGGTAGAGGGAGAAAAGAGCTTACCTTTGAGCTAAAGATCCCTTCATTTGGTGAAGAATGAAGGTAAGATCATTTTGAATCTTGTGAATTTTTGGAAGGATTTTAGTTAATGAAGTTTAGAAAATGCTTGGATTTAAGTATGCTAGAACCAATTTTAGTGATTGTGCTTGAGGGATTTTCAATTGAAAACCCTATTCAGTGGAATTTTTGTTTTTGTATAAAGGGATCAAAAGAGGCAAGAGGAACAAGAGAAGCGGCATTTTTGAACAAGTTTATATGCAAGGAAATCAAGGTAGGTTTCATGTTTATAATTGAGTAAATGAGCCATAAAAATGTTTTATAAAGCAAGAGAATTAAATGATTTTAAATTGTTTTATAAAAGTTGCATGATTACTAGTTGAATGATTTGAGAAATCTTTTTATGTTCGGTATATAAACTTTTTGATGAATTTCGAAATAAAGATGGAAATGCATTGAAACATTTATGTTATGCCTTGAAAAATGTCATGGCATTTTGTATAAACGAAAAGAACATGAAAGTATGAGCATAAAATGATTTGGAGCATGATTATGTGCTTCTGTTTGGGCAAGAGTGAAACCATTCTGTTCGTCACTTGCACGTCGACAAGAGCCTTCTCCTGGCTGCCGTTTGTGGCATATGAGTTTCGAAAAATGGACTCATTCTGTTCATGGGGTAAACTTTAGTTTCTCCATTTTGTTTCCATAGAACCCTTAAGCCATTTGTTGTGTGTTGCATCTGTGAATTGTCAAGTTGATGCATACATGATTTGTATTATTGTGATTTGGTTGATAACTATGCATTTCTTGAATTCAATAAGAATTTTCTATGTCAAATGAATAATTTCAATGGTTTTGCATGTGATCGATTATAAAGTTGTCACTCATGAGCTTTCAAGCGCACCTCCTTTCTGTCCCATCTTCAGGTGATAGCTAAGAGATCAAGTGATCAAAAGCCTAAAGGGAATTGCTTCAATTTTGTTATTTTGTATCTTGTAATAAGCCAATGGTGTGGCTTTCGATATGTAAATAAAGTTTTTCAAACTCTTTTGCTTTAATAATGAATTGAGAGATTAAAGTAGTTTCGATTGTGTATGATCATAATTGCCTTCATTGTTTAAAGGGTTGAGTTTGTCTTGATGTTTGACTGTTGTGGGCGCGCCACCCTTATGGAATGATGTCTAATAAGGGTTCATGGAAATAACCCTATAGGATAATGTGATCAGTGTTATGACTCCGAATGTTGGGCTCCGGAAGCAGGGTCTAGCATTGTTTGGAACGGGATCCAACAGTTGTGGTATCAAAGCAAGAAGATGAATTGATGATGGTTAAGGAGATTACAAGGAACCATGCTCAAGTATTATGTATCAGAGTAAGAGTTGGGTTCTGAAAACGAGATCCAACACATAGGGTTAGTGTTTGATAATTTTTGAAAATAAGGGAGTAATATGATAATTTATCAAACCAAAAGGGGTCTTAAGAATTTAACCCCAAATATTATTCACTCTTTGAAAGTACTAGGCACTATTCACATATATAATTATTGTCTACATGAAATAGTAACAGTTATTTTTTTTAGATCAAAGTAGTTTGAGACAAAAGTAACAGGAACCAAATTAAAGATTATGAAGTTTAATGGGAATAATTTCTCATTATAGAAGTTGAAGATAAAAGGTATTCTTACAATGGATAATTGCCTTACAACTATTAACGAAAGACTGGTGGACTTTATAAATGATGGATAAGAAGTTATTTAGTTTTGTTAATTGGAATTATCTATTTTACCTTAGCTATATTTTGGTGCTTAATAGGAAAATTAATATTTGTTTTTTTAAGAGGTGAGAAGTGGAGATTGTATCAAATTGAAGCACTATTGGTCAAAATCACAAATTTTGAAAAAAGTAGACAAAGTACTGTAGTAGATAAGGCGAGATCATGCCTAATGCCAAATTAACCTTAAAAGTTTGAATTCAATTAGGAAACTTATTTCCATCTCTATTATGTAGGGATTTGTTTAGTTAGGAATCTTTGCAAGATAGAATTAAGTCAATTTTAAGTAGGAAAAGAAGATAAAAACATGTCCAACAGCCTCCATATCATTATATTTCATTTCTTTGTAGTTTTCTTTCAACATTTCTTCTTTTGTTGTATTTTTGGTGTTGGAACTAAAGTGATGTGTAGCTAAATCCAAATATTATGATTCAAGAGGATTTAAAACTTTAGTTATAACCTTGTGAGGTTTTGTTCTTAACCTATATTTTATCTTAGTTAAAGTATTTCTTGTTTTGCATTCTTATATTTCATGAATAATTAATATTGATTGATTAGAAAAAAATAATTTAGTGTTGATAATTTGACTACTCTATTCTCTCATCTTACATTATTGGGTTATAAAATAGAGCTATATTTGCATGTTTAACATATACTTCAAAGTTTACCTAATTCATATGTTCAACTCATCATTAACCTAACCAATAATCTTATTATAAACTATTTAGGGTTTAGTCTTTAAAGACATATTAGCCATAGTTCTAAAGAAAGAAAGTCAACATAAGAATAAGAAAGATATGTAGTTTAGTTGATAATAAATCACATTTTTAACAATTACAAGAGGGAGATTAAACACATGTAGCTTAAGTCGGAGCAAAAATTATGGTAGATCAAGATCAAGAAATAAGAATAATTTAAAATGCTAAAATTATGGTAAGAAATGACACTTGAAGAAGCATTTTTAGGATTTAAATAAGAAAATTTTTAGTAGTGAAGATAATTTAGCAAGTACTTTAAATAATGGTAATGCTTTATGTTCTGAAGCAACAACCACAATTGAAAGAAGGAATTCATTAATTAATGCATGACTTTTTGACTCAAGAGCTATTTTCACATAACTTCCAGAAGAGAATTAAAAGTGAAATATATAGCAATTATACAAGCCAGTAAAGAAGCTATATGGTTAAATTGGGCGATAGAAGAACTCAGAAAAGGCTTCATTATTTTGTGATAGTCATAGTACTTTTCATATAGCAAAGAATATAAATTTTCATTCAAAAATCAAGCACATACAAGTTCAATTTCATTCTAGTCATGATAAAGTGGAGGAAAGAACTATGGATATGCAAAAAGCCTATACTAAAGACAATATAGTAGGTTTTGTGACAAAAGTAGTCAATAGTGATAACTTTATTTAGTGTCAATTCTCATACAGCCTGACAGAAATATAAACAACATGACAATGACAAAGAAGTCTAAAGATTTATTGGTTTTTAATCAAATCTTTAAGGGGGAGATTTTTAGATATTATTCAAATGGAAAAATCTAAATATTACTCACAATATCTAGATATTATTCACATTAGAAGAATCTAGATATTATTTACAAAATATCTAAATAAAGATAAATAATTTATGGTACAAATTAAATATAATGTACGATAATTATAACTAATTGAAATGTGTGGTTATAATTAGCTTGATATACCTATAAATATCCATCTATTTTCTTGTTTTATGTATAAAAAATAATAAGTTCGGTATCCAATAGTAGAGCTTTTGATAATTATAATCTTATATGTACAAAGTTACAATATTATTTATAACTTATATTTAGAGAGTTCTTGTGCTATAATTCTTCTTTTCACTCACAATAATATTAAGTGTATGTTTAAGTGAATAGAGCAAGATTACAACTCAATTAGGAAGAAATAATTATTTCTTCCTAATTGAGTTGTAATCTTGCTCTATTCACTTAAACATACACTTAATATTATTGTGAGTGAAAAGAAGAATTATAGCACAAGAACTCTCTAAATATAAGTTATAAATAATATTGTAACTTTGTACATATAAGATTATAATTATCAAAAGCTCTACTATTGGATACCGAACTTATTATTTTTTATACATAAAACAAGAAAATAGATGGATATTTATAGGTATATCAAGCTAATTATAACCACACATTTCAATTAGTTATAATTATCGTACATTATATTTAATTTGTACCATAAATTATTTATCTTTATTTAGATATTTTGTAAATAATATCTAGATTCTTCTAATGTGAATAATATCTAGATATTGTGAGTAATATTTAGATTTTTCCATTTGAATAATATCTAAAAATCTCCCCCTTAAAGATTTGATTAAAAACCAATAAATCTTTAGACTTCTTTGTCATTGTCATGTTGTTTATATTTCTGTCAGGCTGTATGAGAATTGACACTAAATAAAGTTATCACTATTGACTACTTTTGTCACAAAACCTACTATATTGTCTTTAGTATAGGCTTTTTGCATATCCATAGTTCTTTCCTCCACTTTATCATGACTAGAATGAAATTGAACTTGTATGTGCTTGATTTTTGAATGAAAATTTATATTCTTTGCTATATGAAAAGTACTATGACTATCACAAAATAATGAAGCCTTTTCTGAGTTCTTCTATCGCCCAATTTAACCATATAGCTTCTTTACTGGCTTGTATAATTGCTATATATTTCACTTTTAATTCTCTTCTGGAAGTTATGTGAAAATAGCTCTTGAGTCAAAAAGTCATGCATTAATTAATGAATTCCTTCTTTCAATTGTGGTTGTTGCTTCAGAACATAAAGCATTACCATTATTTAAAGTACTTGCTAAATTATCTTCACTACTAAAAATTTTCTTATTTAAATCCTAAAAATGCTTCTTCAAGTGTCATTTCTTACCATAATTTTAGCATTTTAAATTATTCTTATTTCTTGATCTTGATCTACCATAATTTTTGCTCCGACTTAAGCTACATGTGTTTAATCTCCCTCTTGTAATTGTTAAAAATGTGATTTATTATCAACTAAACTACATATCTTTCTTATTCTTATGTTGACTTTCTTTCTTTAGAACTATGGCTAATATGTCTTTAAAGACTAAACCCTAAATAGTTTATAATAAGATTATTGGTTAGGTTAATGATGAGTTGAACATATGAATTAGGTAAACTTTGAAGTATATGTTAAACATGCAAATATAGCTCTATTTTATAACCCAATAATGTAAGATGAGAGAATAGAGTAGTCAAATTATCAACACTAAATTATTTTTTTCTAATCAATCAATATTAATTATTCATGAAATATAAGAATGCAAAACAAGAAATACTTTAACTAAGATAAAATATAGGTTAAGAACAAAACCTCACAAGGTTATAACTAAAGTTTTAAATCCTCTTGAATCATAATATTTGGATTTAGCTACACATCACTTTAGTTCCAACACCAAAAATACAACAAAAGAAGAAATGTTGAAAGAAAACTACAAAGAAATGAAATATAATGATATGGAGGCTGTTGGACATGTTTTTATCTTCTTTTCCTACTTAAAATTGACTTAATTCTATCTTGCAAAGATTCCTAACTAAACAAATCCCTACATAATAGAGATGGAAATAAGTTTCCTAATTGAATTCAAACTTTTAAGGTTAATTTGGCATTAGGCATGATCTCGCCTTATCTACTACAGTACTTTGTCTACTTTTTTCAAAATTTGTGATTTTGACCAATAGTGCTTCAATTTGATACAATCTCCACTTCTCACCTCTTAAAAAAACAAATATTAATTTTCCTATTAAGCACCAAAATATAGCTAAGGTAAAATAGATAATTCCAATTAACAAAACTAAATAACTTCTTATCCATCATTTATAAAGTCCACCAGTCTTTCGTTAATAGTTGTAAGGCAATTATCCATTGTAAGAATACCTTTTATCTTCAACTTCTATAATGAGAAATTATTCCCATTAAACTTCATAATCTTTAATTTGGTTCCTGTTACTTTTGTCTCAAACTACTTTGATCTAAAAAAAATAACTGTTACTATTTCATGTAGACAATAATTATATATGTGAATAGTGCCTAGTACTTTCAAAGAGTGAATAATATTTGGGGTTAAATTCTTAAGACCCCTTTTGGTTTGATAAATTATCATATTACTCCCTTATTTTCAAAAATTATCAAACACTAACCCTATGTGTTGGATCTCGTTTTCAGAACCCAACTCTTACTCTGATACATAATACTTGAGCATGGTTCCTTGTAATCTCCTTAACCATCATCAATTCATCTTCTTGCTTTGATACCACAACTGTTGGATCCCGTTCCAAACAATGCTAGACCCTGCTTCCGGAGCCCAACATTCGGAGTCATAACACTGATCACATTATCCTATAGGGTTATTTCCATGAACCCTTATTAGACATCATTCCATAAGGGTGGCGCGCCCACAACAGTCAAACATCAAGACAAACTCAACCCTTTAAACAATGAAGGCAATTATGATCATACACAATCGAAACTACTTTAATCTCTCAATTCATTATTAAAGCAAAAGAGTTTGAAAAACTTTATTTACATATCGAAAGCCACACCATTGGCTTATTACAAGATACAAAATAACAAAATTGAAGCAATTCCCTTTAGGCTTTTGATCACTTGATCTCTTAGCTATCACCTGAAGATGGGACAGAAAGGAGGTGCGCTTGAAAGCTCATGAGTGACAACTTTATAATCGATCACATGCAAAACCATTGAAATTATTCATTTGACATAGAAAATTCTTATTGAATTCAAGAAATGCATAGTTATCAACCAAATCACAATAATACAAATCATGTATGCATCAACTTGACAATTCACAGATGCAACACACAACAAATGGCTTAAGGGTTCTATGGAAACAAAATGGAGAAACTAAAGTTTACCCCATGAACAGAATGAGTCCATTTTTCGAAACTCATATGCCACAAACGGCAGCCAGGAGAAGGCTCTTGTCGACGTGCAAGTGACGAACAGAATGGTTTCACTCTTGCCCAAACAGAAGCACATAATCATGCTCCAAATCATTTTATGCTCATACTTTCATGTTCTTTTCGTTTATACAAAATGCCATGACATTTTTCAAGGCATAACATAAATGTTTCAATGCATTTCCATCTTTATTTCGAAATTCATCAAAAAGTTTATATACCGAACATAAAAAGATTTCTCAAATCATTCAACTAGTAATCATGCAACTTTTATAAAACAATTTAAAATCATTTAATTCTCTTGCTTTATAAAACATTTTTATGGCTCATTTACTCAATTATAAACATGAAACCTACCTTGATTTCCTTGCATATAAACTTGTTCAAAAATGCCGCTTCTCTTGTTCCTCTTGCCTCTTTTGATCCCTTTATACAAAAACAAAAATTCCACTGAATAGGGTTTTCAATTGAAAATCCCTCAAGCACAATCACTAAAATTGGTTCTAGCATACTTAAATCCAAGCATTTTCTAAACTTCATTAACTAAAATCCTTCCAAAAATTCACAAGATTCAAAATGATCTTACCTTCATTCTTCACCAAATGAAGGGATCTTTAGCTCAAAGGTAAGCTCTTTTCTCCCTCTACCTTTTTCTCTTCTTGAACAGCTCCAAAATCTCTCTTGAAGACTAAGAAAAATTAAACCATAGCTTGTGTTCTCTTCTTTCTCTCCTTCTCTTATACTTTATAAAATTCTCTCTCTTCTTCATGACACTCTCTCTTTTTCTCTCCAATTTTTGTTCTTCTCTCTTCTTAAAATGCAAGACAACACTTTCTTCTTCCATTTCTACCCTTAATGAGTCCAAAAAGTTCATTTCACCCTTCCTTATAAGCTTATGTTCTTTTAACCTTAAGTGTCTTGCCAAAAACACCCTTGAACATTCCTATAACCTTAACACTTCCTTCTAGTAAAAGTTTCCCTTGTCTTAAGTTTCTAATGACACCAAAATCAATTCATTTGGTTCAGAAATCTGAAAGTATCACTTCAAACATTTTCGGATTGCTCTTGTCCAAAACAGTATACTATGCACAACTTCCATCCAGAATTTAAATATTTAGTGACTGGTTCAAAATTTGACTTCTTCAGATGATCTATGTCTCTAGTTTACTCCAAATTAAAAATAATCTCATTTGGAATCCTACAGATCCATATACAATTAAAATACCAAAATATGTCCAGTAAAATAACACTAGTTCACTGTTCCAACCGATTCCCTCACTTTCGTTCAATCAATTTTTTTCAAATCAATTCAGAATGCTACCAAACTTTGTGGAGAGGTATTAAAATGTCTTATGAATCCAAAGGTTCAAGAATCACTTCATTTGGAGGTCGGATAACAAAGTTATGGCCGAAAGAATCAAACAAAGTTTTGTCCTCAATCATATTGTACCTATCCTGGGACAATTCACATCTCTTTCACTAAAGATGTCGATTCAAGATCATTCTTATACGGCTTGAAATAATACTTCAATATCTACAACTTTCATAAAGTTATATCATCTTAATGGTCAAAAGTAGGAGCATATCATATGATGTCATTTATAGACGATGTGACGTCATCAGACAATACAAGATTGGAAAATTTGTCATAACTTTCCCTACAGATATCAGATTAGGGTGTTCTTTAGATGGTTTGAAATAAAACTTCAAGATCTACAACTTTCATGAAGGCCTAAAATACTAATTCTATCATCTGAAGGGTCCAAAATGGACCAGATGATAGGCCAAGCGAAACTAGACAAAAAAGCAGAAGAAGCAGATAGTCAAACATAGAAGAAGCAGAGGGTCAATGTTAGACCCTGAACTTTTCGTGAAAGATTAGAACTGTTGAATGAGACATTTTGGTGGTTAGTCACGAATTAAGAACAAATGAATGAAGAATTTTTGAAACAAGAAATGATAGACAAGAGTAAAG
>JAOSBP010026414.1:0-10097 GCA_027563825.1 Erythroxylum mucronatum | reverse complement strand
GGGTTCGTCGAAGTTGAGCATCGTGGGACGATTGTGCTGCGCCGCCACCGCTTCCGCCGCTGCTGACATGGAGGGGTTTGAGGGGAGGATGGCTGGTTGGAGGGGGTTGGACTCGTCCTCGTCTTCGTCGTGGGAGGGCGTGTCCAGGCCGGTGAAGTAGGAGTGGTTTTGGGAGGAGGTGAGGATGGGTGGGAGGAACATCATCGAGTCGCCGCCGAGCATCTGCATCGGTTGTTGCGGCGGGAGATGGTAGCGGTTGTGGTGCTCTTCGTCCTCGCTGTTTTGACGGGTTGGGCCGGACGATGACCAGTCGCTTTTCAGGGCTCGGGGGAGGATGCTGGATGTGCTCGACGTTGAACCGTGATGCGCTGCTCCTGCGGCTGCCGCCGTTGCTGCCGATGTTGTTCCCGCTGCTGCTGCGGCATTGTTCGAGCCATCTTGGGGGCTGTTATTTCGACGTCTTCGGAAGAGGTAGAGGAATACTCCGGAGAGTAGCAGCACGAAGAGGATCGGGACCAATATCGCGGCCACGAGTGAGCCTGTCGAGAGGTGGTTGCGGGTTGGCGGCGGCGGAGGTGGGGGAGAGGTGGAGGTGGGTTGCTGGTCTGACGCGGCTGCTGCGGGGACGGTGCTCGTGACGAAGGTGGTGCTGGCGCTGGAACTGGTCGTCGTCGGGGTCGGAAAAGGCAAAGACAAGTGCCAGGCGGATTTGGTGGTGCTGGTGGATGTGGTTTGGCTCAGAGTTGCGGTCGTACCGTGGTTGAGGCCGAGGGATGACAGAAACGCAGCCAATGCGTTCGACGTCGTGGACGAAGATGACGACGATGACGACGAACTCGTCGTGGCGACCACGCTCGAGGACTTCATGGCGGTGTCGGTGTCGTCGTTGTCGGAATACAAGTTTGCATCCGCGAGAAGCGGTCACGTTTGGTAACGGTGGAAACGGTTCCTTCGGGGTTCGAGTGAAGATCTTACTCATGCGCAGATGCGGGTGCAGATCAAGGTGGGGATGCGCAGATTTTGACACCGGCTCGCTGTGGCTTGTCAACTACGACCAATGGTATCAGTCCACCTTCAGTCCGTCCTGCATCAGGCGTCGTTCCGGTTCAGTTCGCATACGAGGCAGTCCGGAGTCAATGGCAGCACGACGGAATGGACTCGAAATGGGCGCGTTGTCCATTTTCGACATACCATCACTACGGGCATACTGGTATCATCATGATGGGCATCGTCGGCATCCTGTCGAAAAAGGTACAAGTTCGGATTAATCGCGGATGGAACTCGTGAACAACGCGGCCCTGCATGTGCCCTCCCGTGCCTCCCTCCAACCCCTCGTGATTCGGTTCCTGGATTGATCCGTGTGGGACGCCCCAGCCGCGTTTTCTCCCCCTTGGATTGGTCCATAGTCTCCTCACTCGCGAGCCTCCGAGGCGAACGATTACAGCCGCGGTACCCGTTCGGTACGTCGATTTGTGAACAATCATATTTCATTCATCAATTCATCGGTGTTCGGACGGGAATTCACAACTGACTCATGCACAATGACAGTGTTGTTGAATGTCGAGAGAGATTCGAACACAACTTGCACAAACAGACGGGACATGTCTATAAGTGAGCCTCGATAGACGCCGAGATGGAAGGGTTCTCCGATGATGCAATGGTTCCATGGGACTCAATTTCTCCCGAATTCTGATCTCGGTTATTCATCTGCCCAAAATGAGCGAGGAGTCGAGGAAGGAAGTGAGGGAGACAACTCTGCAGACTCCCATCATCATCGCGGAGGGAGCGGCAGCCGAGGAACTGGTTCAGTTGACGATCAAGGTATGCCAGGCCGTCAATGCTCGCGAGTGGGATCATTCAGCTTTTCTATTCCTCAGCGACAACATGCAAAGCTTGCACGAAAACGTCGAAGGCGAGCGGGTCGTGTCACGCCAGGACCACATCGATGCCCATCGTCGGATCGCCGAACGTGAGCCGAATTATCACTTGAAAATCAAACACATCCAAGCGTATGTCAACGAGAACGAAACCACGGCGGATGTATGGATGGACCTGTGGATCAAGGGCATCGGCGAGGAAGGAAGATGCCAGAGGGAAAGCGTGAACTTGTTGCGGACGAGAAAAGTCAACGGTGCCTGGGTCTGCTGGAGACAGGAGGGTTTGCGAGGAGTCGCCCTCTGATGATATCGCCGAACTGCAAGAATTTCAGCAACTGTCTTTCGCCGAATTGACACGACACGACACAGAGTGAGGTTGCTCCCACACGCATGTAATCTGTATCTAATGTACAGATCCGGAAGACGGCACCACGGAGCAGTGCTGATGCGGAGGTAAGAGGGTCAGATCCAGGGTAAACGGCATGCCAGTATTGATAGTCTGTCGATAATCAATGTTACCGTATCCACTTACATCAAGACATTCCCGATTAGATTCAAGGTTGAGGTGACTGCTGAAGGAGCTTTGCCAAGCTATGTCCACCGAAAGAGTAGTCTTCTTCGAATAATGCGGCCGTCTACCAATGGAGGGTTGTTCGATAAGGGTTTCGGCGAGGTGATTGGTGACAGAATTGACGGATACCGTGGGAAAAGAAAGTACAAGCCTATTTATTGAGACATATATCGGCGTCGAGTTGCCTTCACCAATCACATCCGTGCTCGTTGCGACCTCGTTCAACTTCCGTCGATTTCGTACATGAGTGGCCTTGGCAGCCTTGCCATGCACGCTGATTCCGGGACCATGCGTGCTGATTCAAGGACGCAGCTCCAAGAGCTATCAAGATTCTTTGGTACGGAAGGATGTTCGTGTACGCCAAACCCAGCCACAGTCTAGGGCCTCTCGACTATACGCGACTGTGCAGTCTTGGAAGATGAAGATGGGGAGCATGTATCGCTTCACGGAATGCGAGATCGCGATGCCCGATGAGTCGGAGAGGTGAGACGGACGAATCATCCACGTCTACGCATGCCGGACTGGGGAAAGAAACTAGTAATAGTATTTCGACGACGCCGACACCGCTCATTTCAATCTTGTACTCTACTGCACAGCGTAGCTCTCCCTCTGACTGTGATTAATCGCTGACGACGCATGATTTGTACGACATGTTTGTTTTCGATAGTGCGTCGATGGAGACGGATGAATTCGTTATGAAGCTCTGCAAGCCACCGGGAGTGCTGTTCGTTCACACCAAGTGAGAATGAATGCGACGTTATATCGTGGTGGAATGAAACATCGAGGATCATGCTTTCACATCCTCCTGGATCGATGACCCGAAAATGGCACCATACTACACCAGGCGGCCATCTTCGATCCTCAAATCGCTCGAGGGTGGTGGCCAAACTTGAAACAGTTCGAGGAGACCACCATCGCATATATCTTGTCGACGAGTGGCTGACCGTCGAGCTGATGAACGAAGCGACAGACGGTCAGCAAGGCTTGAGAGGCTTCGACCGTATCCTACGCCTCAAATGATGCCATCCTATGGCGCTCCCAAGCGTTCCGAATGGCGACAAGCAACGCTCCGTCTTCGATCGTCTGACCACTACCGCCCGGTCAAGCATCCAATCCGATCAAGACGGGTCGGTATACGCGAGACGGAGCTCTCTTCTCGTGTCGTAGGGTAACATGCCCGCATCGAGTTCGCGAACCGTCTCACGTGGCTGAAGCTATGTTTCCGCCGTCCTGAAACCCCGGATGTGCATGTTCATGTGTGACTGTCACGATGATCGTCGGGGATCTGCGCGTTGCGTGCGTCGGTGCCTGGATCCCACTCTGCACGACATTTTTGGATCTGGAAAAAAAGAATATGGCAATTGTCACGGTGAATCGCGATGGAACAGCCGTGTAAACTACGCGGTTGTACCTGGCGTAGTCGTTACATAACCTTTGATGCTTTCGACTCGGTCGGGACCGGTCAAGCATTTTCCATGTGTTCTTGGCCGCGGAGGGTTCGTCCGCACTCCTGCTAGCGGGCCAAGATGTGTTGTCCTCGCTGCCTGCAGTGATTTTTTTCGTGCGTCTCGATATTCCCACCATGGCGTCGGCCTGGACACGCCTCCAACGCACATCGACATCTGACTCGATCACCTTTACTCCTCCATCTCACTGCTTCTCACACATTTGAAGCCGATTTCTGCCACCGTTTGTTTGATTTCTCATTCCATCAGACTCTATGTTCGTCTCGACATGTGAGGCGCTTGGCCAGAAGACGAAGAGATGCCCACTTATCACGTCCACGTCTTCTCGACTCCGCCTCCGCCGGTGGAGCACTCGGACACTTTGCTGCTCGCCCTCCGTGGCCTTCAGGTGAGTGAAAGATTATAGATAAACTCGCCTACGCGACATCCGCTGCCTCTCCAAAAAACCCACTCACGACTGCGAAAACCACCGCGAAGATATGCCTCTTGCTGACCCGAATGTTCTCGACCACAGTTTCTCTCCAGCGCCATCGTGACTGTTCTCGCGATCGCGACCATTCATCAGTGGGATGCCGACGCCGATCGCCCCGTCACGGCCATTGAGATGCCCACTCTCGCCGCATACTCCGCTCTCGCGGGCATCTTCGGTATATTGGTCTCCCTCGAGGGGTCCATCACCCTGGTGTGGGACTCGATGCACTACATTCCCTGCATCAACCTCGACGCCATCTGTTCCGCCCTCTTCTTCGCCGGTGGCAGCGTACGTCTTCTCGCACCTCTGCTGAAATCTTCCCAGCCGCTGACCTTGCTTTTCCCCGCAGGCCCTGGCATATCTCTGGCGCATCAACGAGGAGAACCCGAGGAACGACTGGTGCCACCAACTCGACGATCGCGAGCATGTCGTGTACGATCGCTGCGATCACTTCGAGGCCCAGATCATGGGCTCCGCCATGTTTCAACTCGTCGCATTCACCGTCTCGCTGTTCCTGACTTTCCTCGCCATCTCCCAACGCAGGTCGAATGCGGCGCAAGCGTTTTGCGAAGAGGACGGCCCCGATGAGACCACCTGGCTCCTCCGTGACACCCAGCAGCTGCAGATGAAGCACTGGATGAAGCTGTACAGCTGATGCTGGCGTCGACTTGCTACTTTTCTTTTTGTTCATGTTCGGTCTTTGGAAAGCATCTGCATTCGTGATCCGGATAGATCACACGGGTTGTATTTTAATCCCTCCGATGATATCCACATGGGTTTTGGGTTCGAGCAAGGCGTTCACGGTAGATATACCCCACGGTTGAGGGCAACCAACGAACTCCCTCTTTCTATGACTTACGGCATATTCATTGATAGATGGGTTAATTGACGAGATATATGATACCAAACTTCAATACTTCAATCTTTCCCTTCCGTCTGCTACTCTTGACCGAACCACGTGTTAGACGTCGACACCGAATCGATTCTGTGGCTTGACACCGATAGAGAAGGCGTAAGGCTGCCAAGAATATGGTCCATGCCGTCCGAAGTTTCACCGGTTGCAGATGTTGATCGATGACCCTGCATCAAAGTTTCAACATCAGCAAAAGAGAGAAAGAAGGGCGGAATGATTGAGTGAAAGAAGAGAGCACCGTCAGACATTATCATTCCATCAATACTTCGCTGCGTGAAAGCTACCGACAACTATTCCAAGGATTTCACCTTTACTATCCTCATAACCGTCAAACTCATCGAGCAGTGGTATCAAACTCCACCAAATCCCCTCAGGCTCTTCAATCAATCCCCCGAATCAGTCTCTGCGTTTGATCATAAGCACCATCGTGCCGGCTATAGCGGTGACGATCATGCCGAGGAACAGAAAGGCGATGGATGCCTGCGCCTCGGAATAGATGCCGCCGAAGATTTCGGCGTTAAAATACTGGGCATACTTCACGGACAATGCCTGAAGACAAGATTAGGATCAAAAGCTAAACCATGTCACAGCATTGGAAGACTTACGATGCCTCCAGCGAGGAAAAAGAGCGTGGTCAAGCCATCGATGGCCAAGGTAATCCAGGCTAACAGAGCGGAAGCCAAGAAGAACTGCACCAATCCAAGTGCACCTCCGACTAAGCCGATGACACCGACGAAAATGTCATAGTCCAGCACGGCTCTCAAAGAGGTGTAGCAGTAGCCGTAGTAGTAACCGTAATATGAATACGAATATTCGCAACCCGGGATGTATCTTCGAATGTCGGCGACGAGACCTATGATGACGATCGAGAGAGCAATCTACACGAAGTAGGGCGAACGGTGAGCGCTCGCGCATGGAGAAAGCGGTGCAAAAGATCCGTACGAAGAACCCACCTGAAAACCGCGCGAGACCAGCAATCCGGTGGATAAACCGGTCATGATTGCAGAATGTCTGGAGATATCACCAATTGATCGATTTCGTTTCGTTTGTGCGCTTCGGACGTAGATATCACTGGACGTTGGATGGGAAGAAGAGAGGAACTTCGTTTACACCGCTCACGCGAAGAGGGAGAAACCCGTCGGGCACGCTCGCAGCCTTATTGTATGCAAGAGCGAGCTGCGGTAGGCTGAGCAACGAATTTCATCACGTAGCACGAGAACACTGCCTGGTCGATGCTTTCGAAACTGCCCACGTTCATTCGCTGCCTTACTATTCGTGGCGCACCAAGCTTCTTGGGAACAACACTTTACGTCTTCCGAGAGCTCTGTTCTTCCCTCCCAAGGCTCTGTTGCGCTGCTGCGCTGCTGGCTACTCATGGGCCAAGTGGTTTCGCGTAAAGTCAAGGAGAGAAGCCGGTGACTTGGCAACGTGGCTGGGCGCCCGATGAGAGAACATTGAAATTTGGGAGAGGAAACTCTGGAGATGTCGTGTTGGTTCATCGGAATGAAAGTCTTGGATTGGGTTATATCTTCATTGACCGAGCCGGGTAATTTTTGCCATTGTTCTTCATCGTCTTGGGAACGGCATCGACCGGAAAAGGTCGAGCTTCTGAATCGTCAACTTCAATGTTGTTCAGCACGTGACTCCAAACCGAGGCCACCGCGCTCGAGCATATTTCTGCCTGAGTGCCTCACTGAAGCACGATAGAAATGATTGTAGGGAAAGAGAACGATGGTGAGTTGTATGCGTCGAAACCATCGAGGGTTCGACTTTCCTTTGTCCCAGTTTTCTTCAGGTTTTCCACGTACCCGGAACCTTTTCTCTCCAGATCCCCACGTTCCTGTTCCCCACAAAATCTCCTGCAGATTCACTTCCACTACAACCGGCGAGACTGCCAATATCGGTTTAGTGTCCATCTTTCTTGACAGAGCCGATCTTCGACAGACTTCGGACCGCGGCATCGTGACGATGTTTCTCTATTTCCCTCCATTTCGGCACAACATGTGCCGTCGTATTTCGTTAGACTCGACGCAATTGCTGGTAATACAGCGCGCCCCGACGAATCAGCTGTCCCGACTTCAGGAACCTGTCCATCAATCTGCAGTCGATCATCCTGAGAGGGGTCATGTTACCTCGCACTATTGTTGTGGTTTCATCCATGGTCGAATGCATGGACGAGGCAGAGATTGATACAAAATGTCACACCTGGACCTGTTCCTGGATGTGCTCCTGAGTCCCGCCCTGTCTCTACATCCGACATCGTGACACGGCGACAATGTTGTCCTCCATATTTGCTCTCCTGGCCGGTTTGGCCTCGGTCATGGGTCAGGCGCCGACCCTCCCTTCGCAGGACCCTTTCTACGTTCAGCCCAAGAACGTCGCCTCCTACAAACCAGGTGATATCATCCGTACACGTCAGTTGCCCCCGCAGCTGTCGGGCTTCATCTCACCCAACACGACGGTAAAGATCAAGAGCTTCTACCAGTACCTGTACCGGACCACCGACAGTTTGGGCCAACCCGTTGCCGCGGTTGCTTCGTTCCTTGTTCCACAGAACGCGGATCCCAACAAGTTCCTGGCGTACCAATCTGCATATGACTCGGCAAACGTCGACTGCAGTCCGTCGTACACTCTTCAACCCAAGTCCGGAAACGCTTCCACTGTGGACATTGTCTTCGTAGGTCAATCGAGGTGGATGGAGGAATAGATTTGTAAATTCTGACACGTTTGCAGCTCACTGCCGCTCTGAACAATGGATGGTATATCGTGAACACCGACTACGAAGGTCTCAAGGCTCAATATGTCGCCGGTATCATGTCCGGCCAGGCCACCCTGGACTCGGTTCGTGCCGGCTACAACTCCGGCAAGACGACCGGATTGAACCGCAACGCGACCACGGTCATGTGGGGATACAGCGGTGGAGCCTTGGCCATCGAGTGGGCCACCGAGCTGGCTCCAAAGTACGCTCCGGAACTCAAGTTCGCCGGAGCTGCGCTGGGAGGCCTGACCCCGAACGTCACCAACGTGCTCGTGACCGTCAACAAGGGCTTCTTCGCCACCCAGGCCTTCGCCGGCATCAAGGGTCTCGCGGCGGCCTATCCCAACGTTTCCACGTACGTGCAGCAGGTCTTGCTTCCCGACAAGAAGGCCTCGTTCGACAGCATCTCCTCCGGCTGCGTCGGCGCCGGCGCATCGGCCGGTGCGTTCAAGGACATCTACACCTACTTCAAGGGCGGGCTCAGCGCGCTGCAGAACCCGGTGGCCAAGTACGTGCTGGCCAACGCGGGCCAGATGGGCGTGCACGGCGTTCCCACCATCCCCTTGTTCTACTACAAGGCCGTCGGCGACGAGATCAGCCCCGTGGCCGACACGGATGCCCTGGTCAAGCTCTACTGCGGCAAGGGCGTCAACATCCGCTACGAACGCAACCTCATCGGCGAGCACGTCTCCGAGGCCGTCACCGGCAGCGCTTCGGCCTTCTCGTGGGTCTACGACCGTCTCAACGGCAAGCCGCTGCCCAATACGTCTTGCTCAACGCAGAACGTCATCCTGACCGCGGCTTCGATCGGGAATGTGGCGGCCTTGGGAGCGGAGGCGATCGCGTTGTTGCAGTCTTTGCTTTTGTAGCGATGGGAGGACGGGACGAAAAGATCGGGATCATGTACATACGATCGATGATCGATAATTTGGATTTATTCATTCGAGTCCAGATGCATCCACGTTTCATCCTCGCGTGTCACCTCGTGCCGCGCGCTGCATGGGTACCTGCAGTTCGCCAAGGTGAAGTGCCCGCTCTCGACCTGCTTCGGTCCGTTGGAGACTTGTCGAGGATGATGCGTGAACGACGTAGATCGGAGAACGATGGGTCGAGCCGTAGCCGCTGGCTCGTGGCGTGTCATGCGAACATGCAACTAGCGGACGACGAGAAGCGTGTGTGATGTGTGCTGTAACTTGTAGATGTGGCTGTTCGATCGAGGCTATCCCCACACCGCGAACGACTGCCACACGCGCTCCAATCGAAAGCCATTGGAACCCGCTTATGTAATCCCCAATCGCGTCAGACGCCAGGGTGGAGGGACTCGAACTTCCCATTCCTACCACACCTTCCACAAAATCCACCTTCTCACCTCCGAGCCCCAAACCAGCCATGTCCCAAGACGTCCCCCTGACCTGGAACGAAGCCCTCAGCGGCATCGCAGGCAGCATCTCCCTCGCGTCGTGGATCTTCCTGCTCGTGCCCCAACTGGTGGAGAACTACCAGCAGCGCTCCGCCTCGGCCATCTCCATCACCTTCATCCTGATCTGGTTCTGCGGGGACATCGCCAGCTTGGCGGGCGCGCTGTGGGCGGGGCTGGTGCCCACCGTCCTCGCGATCGCGGTGTACTTCTGCATCTCGGACATGATCCTTCTGGTGCAGTGCACCTACTACAACACCCTCAACCGCAGCTCCCCCTCTTCCTCTTCCGCTGCACCGGCGCCGCAGCGTAACGGCGCACCCGCCTCCGAGTCCTCTCCCCTCCTCCCCTCAACCTCTTCCTCCCGCCCCAAATCCAACTCAGTAACGGATATAACCCCCCTCAACCTCGGCCTCCCCGGCTCCCGCAGGCGCTCCTCAGCCACCAGCCGTCGAAGACCGAGCAGCCTCCTCGCCCCCGCGCCCCTCGACCCCGACCGTCTCGCCGACCGTGATCTGGACATGGTCGATCACGTCGGCGTTCCACAGCCGCTCGAAGATCGTGTTGGCGAAGCGCAGGGCCAGCAGGTTCTGCACCGTCTCCTTGCCGAGATAGTGGTCGAT
>JAOSBP010026319.1:0-10103 GCA_027563825.1 Erythroxylum mucronatum | reverse complement strand
ATTAATGTGTGTGGGTTTGAGTTACTAATTAAAATAAATATCAGTGTGAGTGTTTGTTCTGTCTTGGGTGGCATCCACATATCCTCCCAGGGGGTATTTGGGTGTTACATGGTGGGTTGTCTAAATGTGACAACAAATGGGGTGACTCAAGCGGTGCAAAATTGTAGGAGATTAAAGGATATAAGTTTGAAATGGTGTGATAATGTGAAAGTTGATATTATAAATTTCTTAGTGTTCTCAAGGCCGTCACTAAGAAAAAATAGTCTTGCCATGTGGATTTTCTCCATCTCATAACCAAGTAGCATTTTTCTTGTGATATGGATGTTTACTTTACTAAGGGTAGCTTCTAGAGCACTCCGGAGTGTATTTGGCTGAACTGTATAGAGTTGTATTTTTTCTTAGATTAAATTTTTTATGAAGTTCAATTTACTCTCTTGAATTGGTAATATCCTGTAGCTTTTTCTTTTTGCTTTTCAATATCATTTATTGTCTTAACAAACTCGCTTTATATAAACATGTATCAACTTTATATTCTTCTTCATTCTTCCTGAGTTTGTTTGATCAAGTCCATATAATCTTTATGGTGTTCCCAAATACTACCTCACTAAGCAGTCACCACTCTTGATCTAAAACCAATACAAAATTACCATCTTGATGCTTTAATTGGAAGCCTTTTTGATACCCCTTTTAAAAGGAGAAATCCAAAGAGATGATTCATGTACAAGACCTGAAATCCATAACATCAGCTCTCCTAGCATTTTTCAAACAATAAACAATCATCAAACCTTCAGCTACAAATTACAACATTAACACAAAAGCAGGGAAATAGAATTTATTGGAGTTGTAAAAGGAAGGGACCATGTTTTAATATAATTTTGCATTGTGAAAACATTTTTGTTCTCCTGAGTGGATGATAAATTTTCTTTAGTTACTTTGTCTAGTCTTATATTCATATACATAAGAGGTTTGATTTTATGCTTTGAGCATGATGTTTCTTTAATCAGATAAAAAAAAGTTCATGATGATTGCAACTTTTGTTTGGATTCTTGATGGTATATGGATGGAAATCTTATCACTACAAATTTATGCTTGGTAGGTGTTGTGTTGAATTTTGTTTGATTTTACTTGATTTCATATGCTAAAATTGGTTAGGATCTAATTTAAATTTGATATGAATTGAGTGAATTCTGTGTGGATGTTGAATGAATCTTAATTAGATTAATTTGTGAATGTAGCATGCAATTAAACAAGAAGATTTGTGCATAAAAATGGCTATTATACAGTTGCAAATTTTAACCTTGTCACGGTTGTGCAAGTTAGGTCACAACAATTGTAACTTAACCTGCAATTGCACGGTTGTGCAAGTTAAGTCACGACCATGACTTGCACTTACATGGTCGTGCAAGTTAAGTCACGATCGTGACTTAACATCTTTCTAAACAAAATTGAATTTGGGTTACAACTCATATAGTTAATGTTCACTTATTAAACGTGAAGCACGTCATATATAAATTGAAGTTTTTTCATTAAAATCCATCAGCATCTTTCCAAATTTGGAGCAATAAATAGCACCACGTAATAAAACTAGTACTATACATAGATGAAACAACTAAAGCTTTAAGGCTTACCAACACACATGAAGAAAGATATTGAGAGCTACTGTTGCCTGCTATCTAGCAACACTTTCATCTGCTTCACCTGGCCTTGAGACATCAACTCCCCTGTTAGCAATCAAATTTGAAAAAAAGGGTTTGTGACTCACCCGTGACTCTCCTTATAGCCCTTTAAATAACTCCCTCCCCCTAATAGCTAACGTGTTTATCTTCATCTTTTCCTCGTTTCCATATCTGATTCGGAGTTCTCTGTCTTCTCTACCAGCAGCCACCACAAGCTGCCACTCCTTACCCAGTCTCTAGCCATAGCCACTATGCAGCAGCATGCCCTCACACCTAGCCATTCGCACCGCACCGCCCTCGCATGTAGTCTCCACCATTCTTAACTGATTCTCTGCTCTTCACCCCAACCACCGCGCACGCCTCGCCAACACACCCGTCGTTGATGCACGCCTGTGTGTCGCTTTTCACCCCAACCACCGCGCACGCTCTCTCACCCTGTCGCACCATACCGCATCACACAGGCACACTCTCATGCTCTCACACCTTAGCAAGCGCACAACCGCGCCACCCTTACTGTTGCTCCACTCAACACCGCACGTTTGTGCGTCGTCTCCCTTAACACAACGCACATCTGTGCACCCACCACACCAATGTAGTAGGAGAACACACACCGCCTATACCGACGTAGCCAAATATGCCTCCAAGAATAAAACAACCAAGAGTTTCCTCGTCTCCACTACACGAACCAAATTCAAGTATCTCATGCCTTAACTTTCAAAATAGAGAGCACCAGCAAATGTATGCCTTTCTTAAGGATTGTCAAATTATTTTGAATAGATTTTTGGATTCTCAAGTACTTATTGAATTGGAAACATTTGAACAAGTTATTGTGAAATATAGGATGGGAACAATTTTTTGAATTTAGGAAAAATTTATATGTGGAATTGACATTAGAGTTTTTGACCACTTTAGAAGCAGTTCATGAAACTACTGCTAAGGACACTGCGGGTAGTCTTAAATTTTGATTAATAAATGCACCTCAAATGATTACTTTAGAAGTCCTAAATGCTATTTTTAGCTTTCCAAATAGTGATTTATATGAATATCTTGAGGATTTTGTGCCTAGCGAGTTTTGGTCCTAAGTGGACAATTATAGGAAAGTGTTTTTCCTTAATTGGTCTAAATAATCTGCCATCGTGGACCCTGCCTTTCGCTATCTCCATTGATTTTTAACTTTTGCACTATTCGGTAGAGGAGACAGCAATGAGGCAGTTTCTAAAACTGAATTATTTATTTTGTGGTGTATGATACATGCCAGGCCCTTTAATGCTGAAGTTGGTTAAGTTTGCATTTAAATGAAGTGGCTCAATCTAGCGCAGGTAAAAGGTAGTTGGGACATTTGTGACCGAATTGTAGAACATCTTGGCTTGCTAGCCGAGAGAACACCCATGCAGTTAGTTTTAGGCAACTCGACTCTCAACTTGAAATCTTTGGTGTCGATGAAGGTTATCAGGCACAAGGCAATTGCTATTTTCTTATCCATAATGACATAAGGGAAGCTTTGAGCAGCAATCGAGCTCTAGTTTTGGAAATGGAAGCTGCACAAGAAGAAGATGTTCCACCGCCTGAAGAATTGCATCAGACTTCTTTAACTACTTCCGTTGAGTACCAATCACTGCTAAATCAATTGATAGCATTTGAATGACGAACAAATGACAAGCTCCACAACATTGAGGCTAGCGTGGCAGAGATCCGAACCTCATGGCCAATTTGAATGCTCACTTCAGACAGCCTCCACCCCCATCTTAGTATCGTGTTTCTATCCTTTCCTTTTTATTGCTTGCTATTTTAATTTCTTTTCGTTTTCATCTTTGTCCTTGCTTTCGTTCTTTTGCCTCTTAGATCCCTCTTTCATTTTCTTATCACATCGAGGGTAAAGTGATGTTCAAATGTGAGGTGAGTATTAGTTTAAAAAAAAGAAAAAAATTATTGTTTGTATGTTGTGTGTTTGTTTTCCCATTTAGTAGTTAGACATGCATGGTTATTAAATGAACTCAATCTGGACTAGAAATGCATAATATGAGTAAATGACTATACTTGCATGCTTAGACTAATTGACTTGAATTTCAGTTAAAAGGACATTAGCTTGTTATGATAGATGAATGACACCTTTCATTTGGTAAGATTTTGAGCCTTTTTGAAATATTAAACACCAAATTCAAGTATTCTTTGTTGAGATTGTTTTTTCATGATTAAGGAACTCTAGAACTTGCTTGTAAATACTAGTTGACATCACACAATCTTCTTCAAATGTTGAAATGATGAAGGCAATTAGGATTTACCCCTTTTGCTTAAAAGACCACTATGATGTTACCCTTAGTGAACCCCTTTGAGCTTAACAAGAAACCTTTTCTTTCTTTAAACCCAGCCTTGACCTTGATTATTTATCCTCTTCATTGTACCTACTAATACAAAGGTCACTTTGGGATTTGAACTTTCACCAAAGTTGATTGCCAACACCCTTTGCACAACAGTCTCACTTAGGTTCGCTTAAGTAAGATTTTAGCCTTCAACGACCCTTGAAGTGTTTACCTCGCACACTTAAAGAAACAATGCTACAAAAGCAATAAGAAAATAAAGGCAACAAGGAAACAAGAGAGATACGGTAAAACCAACCTTTATATTACTTTCCCTGAAAAGAATACAAGGAATGCTCTCTCTGAATAAATGAGAAGAGCAAAGCTCAAATGAGCTATATATAGGCACTCTAACTTGGAAGCCAAGTTACATTCAAAATCTTACTTAAACTGAATTGCCTAAGATCGTGCTAAAATCACGCCTTATATTACATCACATGGACCAATTGGATGACACCCCCATCCAAATAAGACTCTAACTAATAAGATAGAATCTACAAGATAACAGAAAGATAGAGTTTACATTCAAATAGGAAACTAGCATCCTTATCCTCGAAGATCTCCAATATCTTCAGATGTTTAGTCCAATTACAACTCTAACTCCTAGTCGTCGCCACATCATCCAAGATCTTCCCATGATCTCTATCTATTGATCATGCAGTGTGATCTTGTTGAAACCCATATAGCACACTAGCCTGATCCAATGCTTCCCACAATGAGTCCGTTAGTTGTGGTCTATTCATCTGAGCATGAGACAAGTCCTTAGTCCATCAAGTTCTTAACCTAGCTCGAGTCTAAAGTACGAGACTTTGCTAAAATTCGTACCAAGTCTGATCCCACTCGCCCATATTTGCCTTAGTGTTTTTGCATGCCTCCCTTATGCGTGTAATTCAGCTAACCTTCCTCTTAAGGCACATTGTGAAGGTCACTAAGAAGTGTTCTAACATTTAAGGGTCGAAGAAAAACACCCCTACTAGATGGTTTTGATGCCGTCATCGAATTAGTCTATTGGCACTCCTTCACGAATGATTTCTTCGAAGACTCCTTAGTCAGCTCTTGAAGACGATAGCAAGTCTTCATAAAGATTGACACTTCACCCACATACCTTTTTCCGAATCCATTGGGGTTGTCTTTGCTTCCACTTGGACTCGTCTTCTTAAGGCTCATCTCGCCCACCAAAGATATATTGAGAAGAACTCCATCCACTGAGCATTCCCTGTCACCTTGATCCTCCGCGATCTTAGCAATGATATGCTCCTTACCCACCTTATGTTTCTAGCTTTCTTTAGCATAGTTTGGCTCCTTTTTAGTGATCATATTCGACACTTGTGCTACCCATGTTGTAGTCTTCTTTGTCCCACCAATGAATCTATAACAATTAACAAAAAAGGATTTTTCATTATGCATAACCATCATACCTCCCAAACTTGAGTACAAAACCATCTTTGTTGCCTTAAGGAAGTCAATCCCCAATATCATTTTAAAATCCTCAAGTGGTATGATTGTGCAATTTATCTTCGCACTTCAACTCCCTACGCTCACTAGGATGTTGTAAGCAGCTCCCATCACCGCTTGTGCCTTACCTGTAGGGGTTCTTAACTTTGTCAAGGTCTTGGACACTTTAAGCCCTAACTTGAGCACCATCCTTTCCGCCACAAAGGAATGAATGCACCCGTATCTACCATCACAGTCACCTCTATCCAATTAACCTGTATTCTCACATGCATTAGATCATTATAGGGATTAGGTTTTTTACTAACCGCATTCAACAAAATAATCAAATTTAGCGCCGCATCATCTGAAAATTCTCCCTCTTCTTTGGCTATCAAGTCGTTTAGCTTCTTTTTCCTCAAACATTCTCTTGCATAATGTGATCCACCGTATAGATAACATGAATCTTGTCCTTTTTAGAGGACCTCTCTGCACTCTTGGAGCCACCATTTTGCTTGCATTTTCCCTTGAAGTCTCCCTTTTTTGGAGTCCTTTTTCTTCTTCCCCTTGGTATTCTCCTGTTGAGTATGGCCATTGCCCTTCGCAGAATTAGAGGAGCTTGCCTTAGTTTCCTTCATCGCTAGAAAGTCTGCCAAGGCATTAGCGACTGTGATTGCACCAACCATGTCCTTCACATTTTGCCTCTGCAACTCTATTTGTGCCTATGGTTGTAACCCAAATAAAAAGCTGAAGACCTTTCCTCGTTTGACATGTTTTCAATATCAAGTAATAGAGAACTAAAAGACTTAACATAGTCTCTTACCAAACCTTCTTGTTTTAGTTTCTTCAAGGCATCCCTCGCAAGCCATGAAGTATTTAATGGAAGAAATTGATCCTTTCAACTCCTTATTCATGAGCTCCTGTGTATCCACGAGATTTCTACCCGCACTTATCTTTGCAGAGGTTCTTGACCTTCTTAGTATAAGATACCCTAGTAGCCGCAAAATATTGCTCCATATCCTAGAAGAAATTCTCCAACACCTTAGCATCCTGCACGCCTTTAAACACCCTAGTTCACTTACCTTCATAAATGAAAGTTATGGTGTGGAGCTTTCATCCAGATCGATAACTAGCGTTACAACGACACATCTCAGCATAGTGATCGCGAGCTAGGCCTCCTCTTATGCCTTCAACAAATCCACCATCTGTTGTTGCAGCTACTGGATTCGTGCCTCCAACATCTCGAATCGAGTATTATGAGATGTGACCTCTTCCTCCCCTTGAGGAATTGGCCGAATGAGTGCCTCCACCCTTATCACTCGTTCTGTCAAGTTTCCTACTGCCATCTCAAAATTTGTCTCTGATACTAGTTGATACAAAGGTCACCTTGAGACTCAAACTTTCATCGAAGTTGATTGCCAACACCCTTTGTACGATAGTCTTACTTAGGTCCACTTAAGCAAGACTTTAGTCCTCAATGATCCTCGAAGTGTTTACCTCACACACTCGAAGAAACAATGCTATAAAAGCAATAAGAAAATAAAGGCAACAAGGAAACAAGAGAGATACTATAAAACCAACCTTTATATTACTTTCCCTTAAAATAATACAAGGAATGCTCTCTCTGATTGAATGAGGAGTGCAAAGCTCGAATGAGCTATATATAGGCACTCTAACTTGGAAGCCAAGTTACAATCAGAATCCCACTTAAACTGAATTGCCTAAGATCACCCTAAAATCACACATATCTCTATCAGATTATATCATGTGGACCAATTGGATGACACCCCCATCCAAATAGGACTCTAACTGATAAGATATAATCTACAAGATAACAAAAAGATAGAGTTTACATTCAAATAGGAAACTAGCATCCTTATCCTTAAAAATCTCCACTATCTTTAGATGTTTAGTCCCACTACAACTCTAATGACCTCCCCACGATCTCTATTCTCTGATGATGTAGTGTGATCTTATTGAAGCCCACATAGCACACTGGACTGATCAAATGCTTCTTACAACAAGTCCTCTAGTCGGGTCCATTCATCTGAGCATAGGCCAAGTCCCTAGTCCATCAAGTTCTTGGCCTGGGTCGAGTCAATCTCCATAAGGTCCGAGACTCTAACAAAATTCATACCAAGTCCGATCCCACTTGCCCATGTTTGCATTAGTATTTTTGTATGCCTCCCTTATGCGTGTAATTCAGCTAACCTTCCTCATAAGGCACGTCGTTAAGGTCTAAGAAGTGCTCAAAAGTTTAAGTGTCTAACACAAGGTTATAAGCTATGAATTCTTACCTAATACCATGAAATACATAACCCATTAATAGAAAATTACTCGTTATTCATACCTTACTAACTTAGTAGTTATTGAAAACACTTAACACCCCCCCCCCCACACACAAAAACTATATATAAATGCATGTTTAAATATATATATTAGAAATAAAAATATAAACATGTAAAATTTATGAAGATAAACAAGGAGATGAGAGCCATATCGTATGCTTACTATGTCTACTTCTTGTTTGTTCACTGTACAAGCATCTAAAATACAATGGGTTTAAAATATTCACTAAGAATGAAGGAAGAAGATTTTATATACTATTAGATGAGAGGAGTTATTTAAAGCTTCTCATGGAATTTTTGGAAAAAGAAAATTACTTTATTTCTCTAAAAATTATAAGTTAGAATAATGGACACTGTTTGGTATGAAAATGTGTAGCAATCAATGTCCTTTACTTTATCCATTCAAAATTTCTAATAAGAAATTGTTCAACCACAAGATTATGTAGTTTATTATGTCCAATAAAAAATTAAACAAATACAGTTTCATATATACACATGTGAAAATCTGTGTCCTCTATATTGTACCTTGAAATTTTCTAATAAGAATATAAGTGTGTACTCAACCATGTTAAATAAAATCTTTAATAAACACACTTTGTTATATGTTTATACACCATTCTATGCCATTTATATTCACACATTAGAAAATATAAGCAGAACATGTTTGACAATATAAACATATAGTTAATTGTGTATAATAAAAACCTTTACTAAATATTGTTTTATACATGGCATGTACAAAACCATGTCTCTTTAAATTGATGCTTCAAAAAGTATAAGAAGTAAATATTTGATCAAAGGGACATACAGTTTATCGTATGTAATAAAGCCTTAACTAAACACAATTTGTACACTAATATGTACGAACTTATGTCCTTTTAAATTGTCCTTTCAAAAATTCTTACAAGAATAAGGTGACTATATGGGTATGTACTTAATTGTGTTGTTAGTTACTTTAAATATTTCAAGGTAAGTTTTCACATACATGTGGTGTACAATTTACTTATTTCTAGTATAGTTTCAATTATAACAAAGTATTCTTTGTCCGTATACATTTTTATTCCCATTTTAAAGTGTAGATATTACTTATTAATAATGAACGAAGGTATTTTTTACCTAGACATGAGGAATGATTTTCTTTTTACACAGTCATTATATTCCCATTTAATTGTGTAGGTGTTACTTATTTGTAATGAATGATGGTATTTTTGTATATAGGAGTAGTGTTGGATAAGTAGAGTATTATTACAATTTGAATTTAGCTAGGGTATTCTTTGAACTTAGAGATGGAATTCTCATTTTCTATTGGAGTCGTTACTTATTCTTAAAGTGTCATAGTAATTTTTTTTACATAACAGTAGTATTACATATACTAAGTCATAGTATTGTTTGCATTGAGGCATGATCTTATATTTTGGTTCATGGTTTCTCTTGGCTATATGGTTCATTCTGGGGGAGATCAAGCTTCAAGAATCAGGACCCTAACTTTATTACAGGCCAAAAACTAGCATGTCTCTTATCATTTGAATTTCCTATACCTACCTCTTTTATCAAAAAATGGCAGATCAAATTGTTATTTTCTTTCTTTTTGAAATGCTAATGCACTATGTTCTGTTCTATACGAGACCAAGGGTCTATGTTCGAATGCAAAACATGTTAAGTCAAGAAAACTTCACTTCTTCTATTAATTTTGATGAAAGTCAAATAATAATAATCATATAAGTGTGTCAACTATTTTGATGAATTTGTTAAGCGCGCAGATAAATGAAAGTAGCATAAATCATCAAATCAAGATGATACGTTAGTAAAAGCTGATAAGATGAAGTGTGGAGTGCTTAGTCTAAGATACCAGACAAAGCATATGAGACACCAGATGAAACATATGAATCTATGCAAGACAATGGAAATTAAAGAATGTACGAGAACACTAGTTAGTTGGAGTTAGTTACAGGACTCGACTAATAACCGTTTTCAGGAGATTCGGCAAGCAGAATTCTCAAGAAGATCGTTGAAGATTTAGGCTATAAATAGTAGGTATAGTCATGAACAAAAACACTTTTTACTTTTACAATACAATACAAAGAGAGAAAAGAATTCTGATTATAAAAGCTTAAGTGAGAAAAAGAGAGTAAACACATCTATAACGTGAAGCTCAAACAATATCTTTTTTAGTGAAGAGAAAGGCTAGAGCCTGAAGAGGCTAAGGAAGCAGATAAAGAATACTTTGTGAAAGAGACCTGAAGAGGCTCTGGAAGTGTAGAAATAATACTTGTAACATTGAAAGTTATAGT
>JAOSBP010026203.1:0-10108 GCA_027563825.1 Erythroxylum mucronatum | reverse complement strand
AGGACGTCTGTCCACTCTCACTTTTCTAGTGAGTCATGCTCAGCTCAAGCACTACTCCCAAAAGTTTGAGATCAACGTTATATTATACTCACTTTGATACAATATACATGAGTTCTGCTGTTTTGATCTTTATCTCTCAAAGAAACATGAGTTCTACGATGTTTAAGGTTTTCATGATCTTGGGCCTCTTATCAGCTTCTTGCATGGCACAAGCACCAGGTGCTGCACCTACTCGGCCACCAACAACCGCTCCACCAACACGAACTCCAACTCCAACTCCGTCTCCAAAGGCTCCGACTCCGACTCCGACTCCGGCTCCTCCGACCCCATCTACACTAACTCCTTCATCGTCTACTCCGGCTCCAACTCCACCAAGCAAAGCCCCAACTCCTGCAACTACACCATCTTCATTGACTTCTCCGCCATCCTCCCCCGCACCTGCCTCATCGACTTCTCCTTCACCTCCCGGAAGTAGTCCCCCAGGTTCCAGTGCCTTTGCTGTCGACAGAGTCTTCGTTGCCGGAACTGCACTTGCAGGAACTTTCTTGGCCTTCGTTTTGGCTTAGAAAGGGGCTTCATTCCTATCTTTGATCTTCAGCTTTTAGGTCTTTTTTGGGTTGATGATGAGATCCATTGTTTCTTTTTTGGGTTGATGATGTGATTGATGATCCCTTATTGTTCCTTAGTGAGCATTTAATGCAATAGTATCTTCGATAATCATGGATTTGATTATCCTGTACGTTATGTATTGACATACTACCTTCAGAGCTTCTTATTGGAATTAACCCCTTATCTTTTCTTTCTTTAGAATTTCTTAACGAATTTCTTGAATCTGTGCTGTTTCTTCTACTCATGCTGTCTTGGTTTTTGTATATTTTGCTCTTTCAGCACTGAATATTTCTTTGGGATTTTTGAAGAAATATGTTTTTCTTGTAACAACAGGTGGTGCTGTTTCCCCTTTCTCAGATATTTTTATTCTTTGAATTTCTTGTACCAGAGTATCAAGAGATTCCTGAAATTGTGGATTTTCTTTTGAAACCTTTAGAAAAGTTTCTTCTAGTCTTGCGAACTTTGTTTCCAAGTTCTCAAGTTTCTGTAGCGTTTTAACCAACAAGTATATTATACTGTTGTTTTGCTTAACGCTTGCTTCTATGGGTTTGGATACTGGTTCTCCGACTTTTATCTTTCTAAATCCTTCTGTGGTTCTCCTAGTAATTCAGTTGCTTTGATAGCTTCTTGATATTCTGAATCTTCTACAGCAGTAATATAGGGCATTAAATTTTCTGGTGCAGTTGCTCCAGAAGTCCTTCAACTTTCTGTAATTTCTTCTCCAACTGTTTTGAAAGTTGGATAGCTTCTTGTTCTATTTCTTTTGGTTTATCAACAATTAAGTTGATTAAACTAGTGATATCTTTCTTTGAGGGTAATTGATTTACCTTCTTTTCAATTTCTTCCAATTTTTTTTCAAGGCTATGGAAATGTTTTAATGAAACATTACACAATAATGTCAATTGATCGTAATCAACACTGATATTATGCAAGGTATTAAGTTGTAAATCACAAATCAAATTCAACTGCTTATTTTCAGAATGATAAATATGTTTATAACCCTTCTTATAACAAGAAAATTCTATTCCTTCCGTGGTTTCTTTTTCAAAAGGTGGTTCAACAGCCAAATCTAAATATTCTATTATTTTTCTGTTCTGATAATACCTTTTGATTGATTGTTCAAAGCGATGACTCATGAATCCCTTTTCTTTAAACTAAGTACTTTCCCGTTTTGGATTTCGAACTCAATTTCTCCTTTTCATGCCTCTCCACGGGTTAACATGGGTACTCTACTTTTGTTCTTTCTTAATCCTTACGGAGTAGCTACCTAATTTATCAAAAAGAAATTAATAAGTAGAAACGTTATTAATCAATAAAAGGTTGCCTCCACTGTTTATACAACTTTTCCCTCTTTTGTAAATCTTTGATATCATAATTACATTCATGCAAAAGATACTTAGACTCTCCAAATAAACGAAAACCTTGTTGTTTCATATCTTGGCTTCGTAAAACTTTGGATGTTGTGGATTGTTGCAAATTTCCATAAAATTTTTGTTGAACAACATATTTCTATAATGCTTAACTGCTAATTCCTGCTTTGCTCTAACCTTTTCAAGCCTTTTAATCCCATCAGATGTATATTTAGTCATGGACTTAAGACTTCTTCGTTGATCAAAATATCCACCAGAAGAAGAGCAACCGGTTATCTCTGACGGTTGGGGAAAAGAATTTGAAGATTCAAATTCAAAAGATTATGTAATGATATACTTACATATTAATATGATTAATAAAATATTTATTAATTATATTTATTAATATTATAAATATATTTAATATTTATTATGTATGTTGTTACTATTAAATTATATTAATGATATTTATACTAATAATTATACACATAATTTATTATAATGTAATTAATATATCTAATATAATTAACTATGTCATTTAACTTAATATTATATAAATTATTTATTAATTTGCTATAATTGTTTATTAGATATTAGTATTAAATATCATTAATATAATAGTAATTATATACATATTATTAATATAATACAATTATAGCAAATTAATACATTTATATTAACATTAATTATAATAGTATATATATTTATACTAACCCTAAATATTAATATACAAATAAGTATGTAAATATTAAGTAATATATAATATAAGTTAACATATAGTAATAAATATAATTTAATAATATTATTGGGATATATTATAATATTCATATTGACTATACAATTATACTAAATATGTAAATATAATAATATGTTAGTGTTAGTAATTCATTATTTATTATTTTAATATTACATAATATTATTATATATATTATAAGTACTTCTTAATTATTATCATATTAATTATTAGTAATTAATCATAATATACTATATTATTAATTATATATACAATAATTATATATTAATTAGTCTAAATATATGTGAAATAATTATATATATTATTAATAACTATATCATAATATTATTATTTACATATGATACTAATAATTACTACATAATAGTATTACAAATAAATACATATATTAATTATATAATTATACACTCTATATTAATAATATTATGATATAGTTATTAAAACTAATATATTACTACAAAATATTCATAATATAATATATTAATTAGTATTAATAATATTATTTATATATACTGTGCATAATTATATGATAATATGATAATTTTAATATGGTTAATAATAATTAATATTTTAATAATTATTATAATTATATGATAATATAATTATTATAACTTAATTCATAATATTATTATAAATTATTAACATATTAATTAATATATTATATTTTAACATATTAAAAGATACATAATATTAATATTAAATTATGGTAATTAACGTGATAATAGATTATAAATGTCATTGTATATATCACATACTGTATAATAACAATAGTTAATATATAATATATTTGGTTATTATTACATATAATTATATGTAATTATAATTACTTATATTAGGATATAAGTATAGTTATATTGTATTATTATACATATATTATAAGAATACCAATATCATGATATATTATGTATACTATGAACATTTATATTAATATTTATTATATTATAGTATATTAATGTTACTTAATTATGTATAATATAATTAGTATATATTATAAATAATTGTCATACCATAGTATATTATACACATTTATAAATATTATTTACTATACTATTATTGTAATATGCATATAATATTGATATATATAAATATTGATGTATTAATTAATATTACAAATATTGTTAATTTACTATCAAAATTATAAAGATATATTATGTACAATAATATATTAATTATTATATATAATATTAATTATATATATTAATATTATTATGAAATATACATAATATATTTAATAATTTTTGATATATATATTAATTAATATTATTATATACTGTTATCATACATGTATATTTAACTATGTGATATACTATTATAATAATATATAACATACTTACTATTGTATACTATAATTATATTAATATATGGATAACTATAATTATATAATTAGTAATTATTTATTTATTTATTTACTTTTTTAAAAGAAAAAGTAAATTTATTAATACAAGGTTTTACAAGAGTAGAGAGAGTGCAGTACAAAAAGCATGTAAATAAGAGATGTAAGACTCATGGTTTATATCGGATGTAAGGAACAAAATTCTGTTCCATTCGCAAAGTTGTCCGGAGATGAAGGGGTAGAGCAGTTTCCGTCGCGAATTGTGTCAAATTACCACCCGAAGCTAACTTTGCTAAAAAGTCCGCAAAGCTATTAACCTCTCGATAAACATGAATAATGGATGACGTCGAGACAGAGAGCATACATCGAATATCTTCAAGCGCTGTTTCATACTTCCAAGGCCAAAATTCAGAATTATGGTTCAGTAGTTGCGCAATGCCCATATTGTCTGTTTGAACCTGTATTTTCCGGAACCCACAAGCAACACAAAACCGAAGGCCACAAACTATGGCCTCTATTTCCATGGCAAAGCTAACATTGGAGTTACAGTATCGACACTCAGCAAACAAGAAAGAAGCATTGGCATAACGTACCACGAATCCCTAACCGGAATGTCCGGGACATCCAAGTGATGAGCCATCAGTGTTAAGAATAACATTACAATCATCCGGGAGTCTCCAACATAAAGTCAAAATCACCGGCTTGCGAGGCAATTGAAAAGAACAGTTAAAGGAATGGGATAAATTAACCATTTCCTGTCTATCCTTGGGAAGTAGTTTATGAACTCGCACCATAGAAGAAACATGCTGCATAATCGAAAAATTCAATGCTGAGACCGTTATGGACTTACCCTCATATACGCACAGATTACGCTTTTTCCACAGCTCCCAAAGGATGAAATAAGGTATGGCCGAAATAATCACAGGTCTTACAGTTGCCCCCTTTCCAAGAGTTGACCACTCCGTATAAAAGGCCATAGTGCAGGGGGGAAGGATAAATGAATATCTAACAGGGCTGCAAAATGTCTCCAAACCATTCTGGCCGAGGGACATTCATAAAAAGTATACTGCACACTTTCGGCTGCCAAGGAACAAATACTACATCTCGAAGGATTTAGAAAGAATCCCAACTTATTCAATGTTTCTGGGAAAGGAATAATAGAATTATAAAGACGCCACACAAAAATAGAGATCTTCTTTGGCAAAAACTTATTCCAAGCTTGACTGAGAGAGATATTGACAAGGTTACGGGACCGTACCAATTCAAAAGCCGAGGAGAGGCTGAATTTTTCGGTAACAGTTGGTTTCCAAATTCGCTGATCTGGCCCAAAAGAAAACTGCTGTGAATGAGTAGTTAGAAATGCAGCGTGATCAGGTTGCAAGAGAGGTATAATGCGGCCTAACAGCTCTTCTCGTTGGGAAAAGAAATCCCGGACAGTGAGCATTGGAAGAGGAAGTTGGTGGACTTGATCCAACGAAGAAAAAGCTCCAATACCTGACCAATTTGTTGTCCAGAAAGATACCAAACCGGTGTGGATAGAAACCTGCTCATGTTCCTGAGCAATCCGATCTACTTTGGCAATTCTCCGCCAATGCGTTCTACGTCGTGCAGTCGGGGATAATGTGGTAACAAATTTAGCCCAAAGACCCACTTGGTTTTTGACCTTCCACCATAACTTAATCGAATAGGCTGCAACAATATCTTCCAATTTTCAGAATCCCAACCCATTCTCATCCAACGGGAATGAAAGACGATCCCATGAGCGCCAATGTCGTTTTTTATCAGCAAAATAACTTCCCCATAAAAACTGTTGGAAAACCTTCTCCATTTTATGTAGGATGGATTTAGGACGTTCAATTGCAGTGAAGACGTGTTGTGGTATGGAGGATAAGACATGTTTTATCAAAATCATCCGAGCAGCTGGGGATAACCACTTATTCTTCCAACTACAAACTCGTGTCTCAATTGTCTCGACTAAATGAGTGAACATACGCTCTGTCTTCCTGCCTCGGAATAGTCTGCAACCTAGATATGGCAAGGGGAAATAACCTTGACCCATTTGCAGGAGCTGCAAAACATGTTGTCAATGATTGTGAGACACGCCGTCTGGCAATAGAAAATAACTTTTTTGCTTGTTAACCTTTTGGCCCGTGGCAGCTTCATAGTCGGCAAGCAAGAGGTTAAGCTGAGACAGTGACCGTTTATCACTCCGGATAAAAATAATTAAATCGTCGGCAAAGCAGAGATGAGAGACGACTGCCGAGCTAGTAGGCACACCATAGGGCAATATCCTGCCTTGCATCACAAATGATTGCATTGAGCGGGTCAAAGCCTCCAAAACTTAGATAAACAAGTAAGGTGACAAAGGGTCACCTTGTTTGATGTCGCGGGACGACTGGAAGAAACCCACTGGACTACCGTTCACCAAAATTGAGAACCAACTAGATAGGGTCCCAATAATCAACCTGATAATCCCACCATTGAAACCAAATGCCGCCAGTATTCGGGAGAGAAATGACCAAGAGACACGGTCAAAAGCCTTCATCATATCCAGTTTAAGAAGTATATTACCCCCTCGAGCAGGGTTGTTAAGAAATTGACATAAATCCTGAGCCATCAATATGTTGTCCACAATGTCCCGCCCAGGTAAAAAAGCCGACTGCTCCGGGTTGATCAACTTTGGTAAAACAGTTTTCAACCGTTCCGTAAGTATCCTCGTGAAGACTTTATTCAGGAAGGTACAGAGACTTATTGGGCGAAAGTCGGCAAAAGAATTGACACTTAGCTTTTTCGGCAAAAGAGTGATCAACGTACTACTTACTGCACGTGGAACTGGAATCCCTGACATAAATTCAGTATAGGCATCAAAGAGATCATGACAGATAATGTCCCAACAATTATGATAAAAAGCACCACAGAAGCCATCAACTCCGGGCGCACTAGTGGATGATAAACTCATGACTGCCTTCTTAACCTCTTCCATTGTTACCGGTTGTAAAAACAAAACATTGTCCACATCCTCAACAAGCCTCGATATGTAGCGTAGCAGCCTAGATGTAGCTTCCTCCTCGTCCTCAACTACCTCCTTTGATAAGAGGGATTGGAAATATCTGACCGCTTCAAATTCAATATGAGTCGAGTCTGTCAACCAGTGCCCATTACCATCTCGAATCTTGTGTATCCCTAATCGCGTTCGTTTTTCTGCTAAAGAAGCATGAAAATAGGCGATGTTAGCATCACCCTCCTTAAGCCATTTCAATCTCATCTTTTGAAACATAAAATCCTCATGTTCTTTAAGTCGTAGTAGCAATTCAGCTTTGGATTTGTTCAGCCTCATTAGAACATCATTGATCTCAGAGTTTTCAAACTCCAGTTCCAGCTGCATCACAGCAGACTCTGCCGTTTTCAGATTAAGGAAGACATCCCCAAACGTCTCCTTGTTCCAGAGCCGCAAACAGGATTTGAGGCGACGTAGCTTTAGGGAGAACCGTAACATACCATGACATGCTATGGGCTGAGCCCAATTCAATTTTACCAAAGTGAGGAAGTCATCTCGACGTAGCCACATCCGCTGGAAACGAAATAGGCGTGGGCGTGAAACTTGCTCTGTGTCAAATTGGCACAACATCGGGCTATGATCCGACCCCGTTTGATTTAAGTTCTGAATTGAAGAGATCGGGAACAGGTCGGCCCACTCAGGAGTTACCAAAGTCCGATCCAACTTCTTCACAACACGACCATTGGATCTAGAGCCTATCCAAGTAAATTTAGCACCCTGCGTGGGGAGTTCCAACAGGTTGCAAGAAGCAATGAAGGAGTTGAAGTCATCCATAGATGCAAGTTCAAGAGATCCAAGACCGCTATATTCATCAAGACGTCGGATGACATTAAAATCGCCCCCCAATAACCACGGGACATTAGCATGAGCAGCTCGGAACGCACATAACTCAGACCACAATTTAATACGGTCCCAAGGAACTCAATTTCTGATGTTCCTACAGTCATTTTTTCTTTTGATAGGACGAGTCCATATCGTTTGCAAATTTCAAAGAATATTTGCAAATGCTTTCTGTGATCTTTTTCTGTTTCTGAAAATATGAGAATATCATCTATGTATGCTACGATGTATTCTTCATGTCCTTTGAAACATTGATCCATTTTTCTTTGAAAAATAGCCGGTGCATTTTTCAGTCCAAATGACATAACTAACCATTCGTAAAGCCCATCTGGTACCAAGAAGGCAATCCATGGGATTGATTCTTGATCCATAACTATTTGATGAAACCCACTTTTTAGGTCAAATTTGCTATAAATCTTACTATTGCCGACTTTCTTTAGGATTGTATTAATCCCTGGAAGAGAATACTGATCTTTATATGTATTCTCATTTAGTTTGCTGTAGTCAAAGACCATTCTTTCTTTGCCATGTTTGACTTCTCCGGTTGTTGAATCTTGTGTGGTACCAGAGTAAACAATCATTGCCATTGTTCTGTGTCTTGACTTTGAAGGTCTTATTACTCCCAAGTCCAACAAGGTTTTTATATGTTTTTTGAACTGGGCTTCCATTACAGGGGTGACATGCTTTAGGGGCTTGTCTTGAATAATAAGGTCTGGATTGATTATATCAATCTTACAGACTATACTATTCTTGGCCCAATGTTTCTGTGGATCCTTTCCAATGAATTCTAGATCCTCCATTTCTTTTAGTATTTCTATTATTTCTTTTGAGTATTTTGGAATACTCCTGCCGATATTATAATATACCATATTCTTAATGGTATAATATTCATCAGCTTCTAACTCCAATTCTTCAATAGCTAATTTAGCTATTTTTATTTCTGTACTTGTCGACACTTTTGACAAGTTTTTGTAGAATTTAACTGTATTGCCTTCAAGTCGAATTCTGCCTTTCTGAGATCTAATGAAGTTACATCCTATTATTACTTGAATGCCATCCAATGGTGTCATAGGGATACAAATTGTAAAAGGTATCCTGTAACTGTTATCCCCAATCATCATGATGCCATTCTTCAATTTCTGTTCTGCCTTAAAAACAGAATTTATACCTGTAATTTCAATATGGTAGCCAATTTTTTCTTTTGCTATTTCAGGAATAGCATCAATTTTCACACAGCTTCTTGTTGATCCAGTATCCAAAATTGCTCTTAACACAAATGGCTGGACTCCCGGCATTTGATATTCAATGTCAAAATTGTATAGTTGATTATTGATTTTTCCTTTTGGCTTTGTCAAAGCTAAGGCTCTTTCTTGAGTGAATAATATCACTTCTTCATCTTCATTTTTTTCAAGAGGACTTGACATTCTTTCTGTTTCAGATATTTCTTCAACTATCTGAATTTGTGGGGTGAAGTATTGCTCAAATATTATTTGTGCAATTTTATCTCCTATATCCACAAAATATGCTTCAGGATTAAGATTAACTAATAAAACATAAATGATACCTCGATAATCAGTGTCGATTACTCCTGCAGTAACATCTATGCCTTTCTTTGAGATTGATGATTTTCCCGCTATTCTTCCATAAATATGTTTATCATCAATTTCCATTCTTATTCCTGTTGATATGGATTTTCTTTGGCCAGGTGGTATGACTAAACAGTCTATACTGTATAAATCATAGCCTACAGCACCTTCTGTTCTTCGATCAGGTATCGTTGCATGTGATATAGTTTTCACAAATTTTACAGAAAATTTGTGATTATTAGGTATCATATTTGAAAATAATTAAAATAATAAGAATAATTAAAGAAACTTAACGTTTTTATTATTTATTATTATATTATATATAATAATAATTCTTCAAATAATTTATAAATTAAAACTAATTATAAAGAATTAGCAAAATTAAGCATATAATTTTTTTCCTTATTATTATGAATAACAAAATTAATAATAATAAGGAATGTAATCATATTATTTTATATCATTAATAAATAAATAATATATTAATGATAAGAATAATAGTAAGTAGAGAATTAATAAATCATTAATAAGTAAATAATAATAATAATTATTATTATTATTATTATTGTTAAATTTATTATT
>JAOSBP010026143.1:0-10110 GCA_027563825.1 Erythroxylum mucronatum | reverse complement strand
TTAAAATTAATAAGAAGTTCAATCATAAATTTTTAGTGGAATAATTTATGATTAATTATAATAAGAATATACTGGTCATGTATAGATTCTTATTATAATTTTAGTCTTATTAATTTTTTCCTACGGTCCATATCGTGCCTTAATTGTTTGGACCACACGTGTGCTATTTGTAATTTAAATAAGCAACAGATTATTTTAAATTAAATAGAACAATCTGTTGATTTGAATTACAAACCGCATGATTATAAGCCGTGTAATCTTAGCGGTTACTTCTTATGAGGAAAGGGGAGAGTTATATATATATATATATATGCCTTTCTTCCTATCGAAGAGGTATCTATTGGAAACCATAAATGAGAAAACAGAAACTCTCTGAAAACACATGATCTATGCTTTCTGGCCACCCAGAAACAAGGGTTACAGAAACAATTAAGGTTATACGACAGAAATCTATAAGGATAAGAAGATTTGCATAAAGGAATTTTTGTGGAAAGAAGATCAGTTAACGATTCGGTGCTTTAACAGGTTTGTCTTGTCTCAATTCTTATAATTGGTTTGCTTGTATACATATTTCTGATCCTGGATTGCTTCCGTTGTGGATACAATTGATTCTGTCAGTTTTGTCTAGCTCTTTGATCACTTTCTTAGGCAAAATTCAGTTGTTTTTCCAATGAATGTGTAAGCTAGAGAGAACTGAGATAGCAGCTATAGAAAGAAACAGATTCTCCCAAGTTAAAATATTTTATTTATATCGCACAAAAAATGGAAGACAAAAAGAATAGGTGAGTTTTACGTGAGAGAGGGGAACTCCCAGGTATTTAAACGATGGTGTGCTTAACTCCATTCCCAAAAATCTAGGAAGCTCCATAGAATTATGCACGTCTAAGGAGCAATAGAAGCTACTTGTCTAGAGATTTATTCTCAGCCCAAACTAGCTTGAGAATCAGGTTAGGATGTCTTTAAGAATATTTATGAAAATACTATCCACTCCAGAAAATAGCATTAGATCATTGGCAAACATAAGATTGGTGAGTTTAAAAGCACGACATTTATGGTGATAGCAAAAGTGACCGTTGTGTGAAGTCAACTTTTCAATAATTCGCGATAACCCCTCCATAAAAAGAAAAAAAAGATAAGGTGAGAGGGGATCACCTTGCTAATCCCCCTTTCACACTTCAGTGGTTTAGTAGGACTTCCATTGACAATGATGTTTGCTGATGAGGTTTGAAGACATAACAGGATCCATTTCGTAAATTGGATAGGGAATTACAAAGCAATAAGTCAAGCTTGTATAAATGTCCAGCTAATTGTGTCGAATGCCTTGTAAAAATAGATTTTCTAGATGCAACTCTTCAATTTTTCCCCAGATTGATACTCTTTAAGTAGTTCTTCCATAAGCATTATATTATCTCCAATGGAACGACCCTTCATGAAAGCTGTTTGAGTATGAGCGACAATGTCCTTTAAGATTTATTTCAATCTTCGAGCTAAAAGCTTGGCAATGACCTTGTAAATGGTATTGCAATATGAAATTGGTGTACTATCCGATAGAGTGTCGGGTGTTAACTTCTTTGGTACTAGGCATTTTTAAGTTTTAATTGTTTGTTCTCTCCCTCCCTCCAACGTTCTCTATCGTCGGCCACCCACAGCCAATGTGCCACCACTCGCAGCTACTGCCATCGCATCACACCACACTCCATTGTCAGACCTGCACGATACTATCCACCTCTAGTTGGACAGTTTGTCTCTCCACCTATTCGCATTTTCGCAGCTGTCTACATGCTACAGCCCTTCACCATCACTGTTGGACCCCGAACTCTTCTTGGAAGTTAGAACTATTAAATGAAAAATTGTTGGCGAGTAGTTATGAGTAAAGAACAAATGAATGAAAATTCTTGAATTTGAAATGATAGGCAAGATTAAAGCAGTAAATGAGAAATATGGATAGGTTCATGTTTTGCTTTGGTGTTTTGGTAGATAAGAGATTATGAAATGGGAAGAATTAAGGTGAAAGTTAGAAGTAAACTAAAAGCAAAAATGAAGTTGAATATGTGTAGCAAGTTGATGAAGGATATGTATATATATGTATATTCTGTTATTAGTGTTCATGATTAATCATGGACTATATTTTCTTTATAGATGATATTGATTTGAAAAGGAGTTGAGAATGAGAAGTAAATGAAGTAGAAAAGGTGATCTTGGTATGAGTTGTGTTAAGGAAATATTTTGAAACAAAATGGTTAGTTGATCTGAAAAATGTTCACTGAGTATGCTTCAGTTTTTTAGCCACAACTTTTTCTCTAATTATCCAAATGAGATGATTCTTAATTAAGATTAAACTAAAAACATATGGATACATTTCTTATGAAGACATCAAATTTAAATTATGTCTTTAAGAATCTCAAAATTTGTCATGAAGTTGAGAACTGGGTGCAGTACATTAGTGGATGAATGTAAAGTTCATGTTCTGACTTCAGTGGAAATTCTAGATTGATTTAGATAAATTTAGACAAAGTTATAAAAGTTGTAGTCTTTCTTTTATCTTTCCAGTGGTATATAGTATGAAATTTTTGGACATTGGACTCGAAAGTTATGAACCTTATAAGAGGAGATGCTAGGGAGTATAGATTGTATCGTCTGATGACGTCATATCGTCTAGTGACAACGTCATATCGCCTGGTGATGAAGTATCGTCTGATGATGTCATATCGTTTAGTGATGACGTCATATCTTCTGTGATGAAGTATCGTCTAATGACGTCATATTGCCTGGTGATTATGTCATATCGTTTGGTGCACTGTTCGTCTGATCCTATCGTCTGATCCACTGTAGACTAAATCATCTACCCTGTCGTCTGGTCCAATTTTGACCCTTTAGATGATAGAATCTGTCTTTGAGATCTAATAAAAGTTGTAGATCTTGAAGTTCTCTTTCAAACCATCTAAAGAACACCTTAATATGATATCTATAGGTAAAGTTATGGCAATTTTCTCAATTCGTCTAACCCTTCATTTGGTTTCATCTGACCCTATCGTCTGGTCCATTTTTGACCCTTCAGATGATAGAATTTTTTTTCAAAGTCTTCATGAACGTTGTAGATATTGAAGTCCTCTTTCAAACCATCTAAATAACACCTTAATCTGATATCTATAGGGAAAGTTATGGCAATTTTTCCAATTTGTCTGGCCCTTCATCTGGTTTCATCTGACCTTTCACCTGGCCTATCGTCTGGTCCATTTTTTGTGCCTTCAGATGATAGAATTTGAGGTCTTCATGAAATTTGTATATCTTGAAGTCCTCTTTTAAAACATCCAAGAATGACCCTAATCAGATATCTATAGGGAAAGTTATGACAATTTTCCCAATTCATTTGACCTTTCGTCTGGTTTCGTCTGACCCTATTGTCTAGTTAATTTTTAGCCCTTCAGATGATAGAATTTGCTTTGAGGTCTTCATAAAAGTTATAGATATTGAAGTTCTCTTTCAAACCATCCAAAGAACGTCTTAATCCGATATCTATAGGGAAAGTTATGGCAATTTTCCCAATTCATCTGGCCCTTCGTCTGGTTTCATCTGGCCCTATCGCCTGGTCCAATTTTGACCCTCTAGATGATAGAATTTGTCTTCAAGGTCTGAATGAAAGTTGTAGATATTGAATTTCTCTTTCAAATCGTCTAATAATGGCCTTAATCCGATATCTATGTGTAAGTTATGCCAATTGTCCCGAGATAGGTTCAATATGATTGAGGACAAAACCTTGTTTGATTCTTTCGGCCATAACTTTGTCATCCGAACTCCAAATAAAGTGATTCTTAGACCAATAGATTTATAACACAATTATTTATACCTATTCATGAAAGTTATGGATTTTGTTGTTGATTTAAAAAGGATTGAGTGAATCAAAGTAAGGGTATCGGTTGGAAGAGTATGAATTGAATATTTTACTGAACATGTTTCGGTATTTTGATGATATCTTAATCTGTACAGCTCTTAATGAGATGATTTCTAATTTTTGTTAAACTAGATACATAGAGCTACAAATTATCTGAAGGAAGTGAATTGTAAGTCAGTCCCTAAGACTTTCCAAATTCTGGATGGAAGTTGGTTATAGTGTACTGTTTCAGTCTAATAACAGTCTGAAAATGTTTGGGCCCTAACTTTTAGATTTCTTAACCAAATTGAATAATTTTGGTGTCGTTAGAAACTTAAGACAACGGGGAACATTTTTCTAGAAGAAAGTGTTATGGCAGAATGTTCAAAGGTATTTTTGGCAAGACACTTAAGTATAAAAGACATAAGGCATAAATGAAAAGGCAAGGTGGATAATTCTCAATCATTAAGTGCATAATTGGAAGAAGAAATGTTTTCTTCCATTTTAAGAAGAGAGAAGAACGAAAATTGAAGAGAAAAAGAAAGAGTGTCATGAAGAAGAGAGAGAAATATGAAGAGAAGAAGAGAAAGAAGAGAAAACAAACTAGGGTTTAATTTTTCTTAGTCTTCAAGAGAGATTTTGGAGCTGTTCAAGAAGGGAAAAAGGTTGAGGAAGAGAAGAGCTTCCCTTTGAGCTCAAGATCCCTTCATTTGGTGAAGAATGAAGGTAGGAGCATTTTGAAACTTTTAGATTTTTGAAAGGATTTTAGTTCATGGAGTTTAGAAAATGCTTAGGTTTAAGTATTCTAGAACCCATTTTAATGATTTTGCATTGTGGGATTTTCCATTTGATTCCTATTAAATAAGACTTGATTTGTTTTAGGAAACTAAGAGAATCTTACCTAAGAGCAAGGGGAAAGACAACCTTGACTTGGATTTTTGCAAGCTAATTAGGTGGGTAATATATTTGTGGTTATTGTGTAAATGGGCATTTTGCTTATGCGTGTGTATATGCTAGAATTACTATGATGTGTTTTAAGTTATGCATTGAAAGATGTATGACATTTTCATATAATTAAATTATGATTTTGAACATGTTATGCCTTGAAATATGTCATGGGATTTTGTTTAAATGAAAAGAAAGGAAAGAGCATAAAAGTATGAGCATATGAGAAAACGAATATGTAATTTTGTTTGGGAGATAGTGGAACCATTCTGTTAATCACGTGAACGTTGACAAAAGCCTTCTCCCAGCTGCCCGCTTGTGGCATATGAGCTCTGAAATTGAACTCATTCTATTTATGGGGTAAACTTCGATTTCTCCATTCTGTTTTAATGGAACCCTCGAGCCAATTGTTTATGCATTGCATAATTGAATTACCAAGTATGATGCATATTTGAGTGTTACGTTTAATGGATGAATCTTTATGATATGTTCTATGTGGTGACATTCGAATTATGAAAGTTTGAGCTTGAATTGTGGATCAAAGAATTGCTAGATTAAATGGGATATATATATGCTTACTTTGATACATTTATATATATGTGTGTGTGCCTGAATTGTATGGCTCGTTGCCAATGGCTATAAATATATAAGCCACTGAGCTTCGTAACTCACCCCATTACCTTCCACTCTGCAGGTGAAGAAAAAGCAGCTCAGCATTGATCCTTGCAAAGTCTGGCGAACACTAAGATAGAGACTTTTGTAATTAAGTTAGTTCAGAAATTTTTAGCATTTAGAATCATTTTAAGCATAAGCATTCAATTGTATTGTGTATTTTTGTATATTGTAATAAGCCAAATAGGTGGTTTTTGAAATGTAAAGATATTATGAAAACAAGCATTTTGTTCTATAATGGGCCTAAGTGATTACTGAAACTCTGATGTGTTAAATAAGGTTTGCATCTTTTTTTATTGAAATTGTTTTGAATAAATCGAGCCATTTTGATTATCGATTTTCTGTATATGCGTTAATTGTTAAAAAAATTTGCAATGAGATTGTATCAGTTTATGGCTCCGAATGTTAAGCTCTGGAAGCGGGGTCCACCATTGTTTTGTATCAAAGCTTAGGCTTTTTCCTAGGCTTAGAATGCATAGTAGGATGAATTGTGTGTTATGTGATTAATTGTTATATTGTGAATTGATATGTTGCATTAAGTGACATGCATATCATGCATACATGTAGGAAATAAGATTAGAATGAAAGCAAGCTGAAAGATAGTGTCTTGTAGAAGGAGTAAAAAGTCACCTCGTAAAAGAATACGAGGAGTTTTGCAAGGATCTGCTGTACCTAATTCCTCACCATTAGAGAAGGGTACTGATGAGTATAGAATCCCAGTAATTGCAACCGCATGAGCCGCATGTATGAACTTCCATGCGGTATGAACTTTCGCTAAGAGTTTGGACTATTAGAAACGATGAGAAGAATGGTGTTTTAGCGGAGTGTAAGATGAGGAAAGTTTGTGGATATTTAGAAATAAGAAATATGGCGTAGTCCGATATGTTAGACATAGATTCAGTATTTGTGATTATGTCTGCGAATAAAGTAACGAAATTTCGTGTGGATATATATTTGAATTGATATGGATGTGAAAAGGTTTTCATGAATTGACTGAGAAAGAGATAGAGACAGGTTGAAAACAATAAGATTTAAGGAGTACAAGCAAGGTGGAATTAAAAGATTGAACTCAAAATTTATGATCTGTATAAGTTTGTGCTATTAAATTGAGATCATAATTTCAAGGTAGCTATATGTCTATAATTCTAAATTAATTCAGAATGTACGTATGGAAAGTGAAACAAATGATAGTGATATATGTAGAAGTTCTAAAGGTTATGTCGACCAGTTATTATAAGTACATATTTGATAATGTGGTTAAATTGGTGAATAATATGATTGAGTACATATGAGATCGATATTTGGATATGATATAGGAGATAATCTATGATCCCTATAGTTAAAGATTATGAGATGAATCAGAGTAAATAGATGGAAGTATGGTATAGGTGATTATGCTGAAAGGTAACTATGATGGAGCATAACTTTTTGACTCGTCATAAAATATTCAGAGACTAGTCATAATCATTTGCGATTGATGTATCATTAGCATGAGATATAAATTGGCAACTTGCTAAAATTACTTTCATATATTTGATGTAATGATCTTACTGGTGCATACCCAAAATATAAGAGTAAACGAATATGCCTCTTATTTCATTAAATTTTATTATAGAGGATATTTTTATCTTGTAAGGTATGACAAAGAGTGAAATTATTGAAAGGTCATGAACAGTTGAAATTGATTGCTTTGAAGTGTTAAGAATGGCTGAAACAACATGGATGATGATAGTAGTTGATTGATAAAGATTGCACGAATAGTAAAGATGATCGTAGTAAGAAATCTTCTTTCAAAGAAGAATTTCTTTGAATTAGGTTAAGCTGATCAGGTAGTTTATATTAAGAATAATCAATAAAAGAACCAATTAGAGATGAATATGTAATGAGTTAGAAGTGAATATTGAAGCCATATCCCTAGTGGAGACTCAAACCTAAGAGGTAGTGTATGCTACTGAGAATGTATGTATTTTTTTCCTCGATGAAAAGTGTCCAACTACACAAGTGGATTTTAAGAAATTGAGATAACACTATTGCTGATGTGAGGAGAACTTAGATCCACATTATATTCTATGAGAATATAAAAAGGAGATATAAATTAGATTCTGATGAATGTGTTACCAAAGCAGGGAGTCAAGTTGCAAATAAAATGAAATTTGAGGAGAAAGTAGTATGAATTAGCAAACATTAGAATAAGCCAATGTGAAATATGAGGAAATATGAAGAATGGAGAAGATCATTTAAGAAAGGTGAGTCAATTAGGAAATTGAAAATAACGCGAGATAATGTTATCACCGAGGAATTAGTTATTTAAGGAATTATGAGGACTAATCAGGGGGCATAAGAAGTTTGATAATAATTGTTTGAGTTAACAATTACCTCGACGGTACTATAGTATGGAAGATTAAAGCGATCCAAGCAAGATTTGATGATATATTAAATGTCTTCAAAAAGTTGAGAAGAATAGTAGAATACTTGAAGAAAAATGTGTAAAGTGTATGAGTAATGAAAGTAAAGAAAATTTTGAGGAATTATACTGATATTAATTATATCGTATGGATTTGGAGATTCTATAGTATGCAATGATGTTATATAAGAGATTTTGATAAAATCCAATGCAGCAGGATAAAGTGATTTCATATGTATGGAGACAACTAAAGTCCTATAAGTTGATTATTCGATACATGATTTAGAGCTACTATAGTAGTGATTGCTTTGAAAGTTTGGAGATAGTATAAGTATGGGAACCTCTTGGATATATACTTATGCAGATCATAAAAGTTTGAGGAAATTATTGAGTTGAGAATAATTGAATATGAGACTGAGAAAATGGATGCCAGTACTGAAAGGCTATGATGGTACAAATGAGTATTTCCAAGTAAAGTTAGTGCTATATTTGATACATTAAGCATAAATTCGATATTGAGGTTATGAGATTGATTGAGCCAAGTTTATTTTATAAAATGACTGCATATTCATATCTTTTTATGCACTCGTTGACTCCTAACTGATGATTTTTGCGCTTAAATTGGTTCCTATTAATGAGCTCTCATAATTTGCAAATTGTTAGTACATTGTCATACTTTGATATCAATTTCTCTATAATTTTCATAAGGACAATTGATACTGCAAGTGTTGTGTTTTATTTTGTAGGAACAAGGAGTCAACGACGAAAGAAGTCAACAGGTCGTGAGCATATGTCCATTCGTCGCGACGAGCAGCTCACTGCCATTCGTCGCAACGAAGTCAACTTGTTAGTCGCGACGAACGAACCAGTCAATACGTCGCAATGAATATAAATTCGTTAGTCGCGACTAACGAGCCAACTTCACACGTCGCAACGAATAATAATTCATTCGTCGCGACGAATGTCGAATACCCGGCCTAAAAATAGCAAATTTCCCGCTATTTTGACCCAGCCCGGGCTCGAACTCTATATATATTGCCATTTTAGGTCAAAACAGAGAGTCGGCTGTAGTCATAAAGCTTCGTCTTTTACGTTTCTAATAGTTTTATTTTCTTCTCTTTTGCAGTCGGTAGCCATTCGGACGATGTTCCACCTTCATCTCCTTCATCGCCATCCATTGTTCGTCACCCATCTTCTTTGCCCGTTCATCGTTTGAGTCATGATGTTGGACCCCGTCTCCGAGGCCCAACATTCGGACCCACACAAGCATAGAAGACCCAACCCGAAAATAAACTGACCACAAAAGGGGAAAACCTCCAATAGAAAATTTAAATGGGCTTTTTAAGAAAATTTGTTCCCCTAGATCTAACGATTCCAACGCCACTGGAATCGCTCAATTTGGATTAGAAACGAGGAAGTTATGGTTAAAATACTATCTTAAAGAAAACAGTGAAAACTGACCCTTTACCGACTTCATGGCAAAGTTGGAAAATCTATGAGGTTAAATTGCCACTCGGTTCCTTCATAGAACTTGTAGCATTATGACTCTAGTTTAATTTAAAACAAGAATCGCCTCGATCTGAGCTCCGTAGCTTCGGATATTGCAAAATTAATAAGGTATATTCAGACTTTGGCAACCGATCACCATACTTTGTTTCAAACCATCTATTTCAATATAAAATAAATATTGATAAATCAAGTGTAAAAAGATAGGAAATTCTCTTAGAATCCAACGCTTCGAAAATGAGGTCAATCGGAGGTCTACACAAAAAGTTATGGCCAAAAGAAAGAAGAGGGGTCGGTCGGCCAAGAATCGACCCCAAATGGGCGAGGGCGCTCGGCATGGGTGGGTGCTCGCCCGCCCGTGAGCGCCTGGACGCTCGCCCACATGGGCGAGTGCCAGCGCTTGCTCACGCCCGAGCCCCTGGGCGCTCACTCGCTTTCTTGCGAGCGCCTGGGCGACCTGATTCGCAATCCGACCTATTTGACTTCTATCCCTCATAACTTTTGACTCCGAGCTCTAAATTTGACAAAATTTGTGTCTATTTCATAGAGAAAAGAAAGATCTACAATTTTGAAGAAGGACTCTGACCTAAACTACAACTCTATAAGGGTCAAAACTGGACTCAAAGTTCTGTCTACAAATTTGCAAAGTTGACAGCACTTGCATTTAATTCCAACGACTCCCACCTATCAACTTAACACACCATAAATAGCT
>JAOSBP010026123.1:0-10112 GCA_027563825.1 Erythroxylum mucronatum | reverse complement strand
AATTGAATTCAATTCTAATTTCATTAATGTAATTCAATTCAATTCATACATGAATTCAATTCACTGTGTTCCAAACAACCTGAAGTTGATGCCAAGGCAAGAATTCAAAACAGCAAAACGCCGCCGTTTCATTCACAAGAGCCACTGCGTTAAATGAATAATTGCTGTTTTATATCATCCTAATTTGATTATTCTTTTAGGTTTGTTTGTTTCATAATTTTAATTTTTAATTTTAAATTGAGAAAATTTTTATCTGCTTAAATTTTTAGTTTTTTTAATTTTCAAATTTATGAAAATCATAAAAAGTGATTTTTAGTATATTTATTTTTCTCATAATTTAATTTAGTATCAATTAAATATATTATTTAATTATTTAATCATGCCATTAAATTTTATCTAATGTAATTATTATTAGTAATAAAAATATAAATATATTTACATTAAAAATTAATCAAAACTAAAATCACTTCAATTATTGATCAAAACGAAATTATATTAAAATTTGAAAATATCATTTAAATAAAACTTGATAATTCTTTTATTAAGATTAGAAAGCATAATTTACGAGCTATTACAAATATCCAAAATCCAAGGCAAATACAACAGAGGATAGTAATACAAATTCCCGCTTTTATGATAACAAACTTAAGTACATGTTGCAAGTGATCATAGCTTTAGATCCTCTCAGTTGCTGAAGAGAACATTCCCCATAATTCGAACCCTTGGTTGATCAAACATACCATCCACTTCTACGTCAAGCCTTCGAAAGCCTGACCTGCGCTTAACTCGACGAACAACATCATAAAGGTAAGGAATTAGACCTGTGTACTTATCCAGTGCTCCTGCCATCTTGAGAATCCAACAGTTTTTATGTACTTGCAGAATCCAATCCAGAGGGATAAGAACACACAAACCTACCTTATCAAACTTTGTCTAGCCAATTGTCTCTCACACATACAGGCTTCCACGTCTCATAAACGTGCCTGCCACGACCAACTTACCTACAGAGACATTGAAACCAGAAGCACCTAATTGTAGGAAACTCATAGTTTAATCACATCACCGTAAGACCATAGTAATCTATGATCCTACAAGAGAGAACAGAGTTTTTTCTCCAAAACTTGGAACTGCCGAGTAACAGGGAATTTAATTTAAATCATATCACATGAGCAAGTGCAACAACAAAAAACCAAGAATTGTTATTTGAAATTTCAGTTCAAAATTTGTCAACCATGTTCAGCAACTGACATCGTAGAATAAAGAGGTGTTGCCACCTAAAAATTGGAAGAGTACAGACTTTCTGGACTTGCAGAAACTATATATATGAAGTTAAAATTCCGTAGAGTCGAATATGTACATGCTGAATGGATGGAGAAAGTCTGACAAACGTCTTGCAACAACCTCCAGAAAAATAGGCCACGCAACAGCAGCTTCCCTGACTTGATTCTCGTTTGGCCTCAAATTATCTCCATAGAGAACCCACTTTAAAACTCCTTACCCTAATAACCATGAAAATCATAAATTTTGCACCAGTGTCAATCATGCTGCTATCCAAGATGGATAGTGCTGCAATCATGTAGACTTGGAAATACCCAATCCAGAGGTCGTGTTGAATATTGATTGCTTCAGTTAATCTAATACCCTTTTGCACGAACGACTTATAATTTGCCTGAGGTTTAAACAGCACTGAGCATAGTTTCAAATTCACTGAGCATCAAAGGAAATTGGAATTTCAAATCTCATATGCAGGAGATTCTGCAAGAGGATCCTCTGCAGAAGGCAGCGGTTGAGCACAAACAACGTCCACAATTTCCCTATCTGTTTTTCTACAATCACTAAATGTACAAGCATTACCATTATTTGCATCAGCCAAATCCAATGCAGCCTTAGCTTCCACCTCTTCTGCATTATGACTTGCATCCTTGCAACATAATCTGGAAAAGTCATCCTTTGATTGAGTATCAACAGTTGAAATTTCATCTTTGTCACCATCAGATTGATTTTTTCCAGCCTGAGCATCATCAACAACTCCCCTTTCACATGCCACGACATTTTTTACAGAACAAGGCATGTTTTGTTTGCTTCCGTCTGATTTATCATTGTCGCACTCAGATAATCCATCATGGGATTCAATGCTAGCACATCTCATACCCTCAGGTGCAACTGGCTTTTTAAGTTCACGAGAAGCATCTAAGATGTTATTCATTAACAAGCTACCACCTAAAGAAAGTGCTCCAGAATGTGCTTCAGTATTTACAGTAGTCGCATCACCTTGAAAACAAGATTCAGTATTGTTTAGACCGGTAGATTCAGCACCTGTCTTGTTAGTCATTCCTTGTGTGCCATTACTTCCATCAGGGTCAGGCAATTTTTTCATGTCTAGCGAAGATTCATCTAGCTTAACACTTGATTCAATATCTGAGCCTTTATCATCGTCAAGTGACACTGAGCTTCTAACTCCATGAGATGCATCTAAAAATTTACTCATCATAGAGGCATCATTTGAGGGATTATCTCGACATTGGGAATCAGAATTAGCAGTTGCTACATCATCTGTCTCACTGTCACGCTCTGAACCACCATTACTACACTTGAGTTCAGGTCCACTGGAGGAGCCAATATCAGATTTACTTGCCACCTTTGGAACACAATGCTTACTGCCACCAGATTCTACTTTTCTTACGCCTGCCGAAAAAATTGTGAACTCAATTAAAAATATTTTAAAGGATATACGTGCACAATGTGTATTGCCATCATATTCCACATTTCTTACAACAGCTGAAAAATCGTCAAGTTTATTAAAAAAATTTAAAGAATAAGCGCAAAATTAAAGTCAAATTCAAAGCCAACAAAACACATTGGGCTAAAACCTTTGCTAGTCTTTAAGTTTCTGGCAAATTTTTCTTGCCCCAAAAGCTGCTTTTGCAACATATCTATACCAGGGAACACCAGCATATTAATAGACTTCAACTCGTGCTTAAGAGACTCATCCAGAGTAGTGAAACCAAAAACTTCCGTCCAAGTTTTTGTAAGCTCAGAAATTGCAGGGATGATCAACTTCTCAACTTTCATAGAGCAAAGTGCCTAACCAGACGAGGAAGTGTCAATAATATAGAAGAAAAAGTATCCAACTTGAAGCAGATATAACTTTGGACCCACATATTAGTAATTTCCACATGCAAAAATGTTTAGTTCCTATTCCTCACCATTTCCAGGGCGTAAAAAAGCCGACGGCACATTCCTTGGCGCCTATATGTATGGCGTGTTCCAATAAACGGCATTTCTGCCAACCGGGTGCCATGAAACCTGGAAAATCATGGGTAGAAAAGATCAAAATCACCAGAATGGACCTACCAGGAAAATTCTAACTGCACTGCAAGTAGGTGGGGTGATCATATCTAGTAGATAGAAGAAAAGAAAACACAAAGTTAACCAAAAGGACTCATGCAAGTAAAGAATTTCCACGGTTCAAGATGTGCAAGTCTTCTGTGTGACTCTGTCTTGTTGCAATGTGAAAGAACTACATTTCCAGGTATTGAAGGAACCCTAGGCTTATAATTAACAACAAAATTTGACATATATTGAGAGTTTCATATAGTCCATTTCTTAACTAAAGCTCAATAACTGTTTCTTTCAACAGCCATATTGTTGCAGTTTAAAAGTAAATAAGTGACTAAAAATCCAATACCTGATGGATGCCGCAGAAATTATTTCGTCACCCTTTTCTAAGATCGCGGTATAGAAGCCAGAGTAGTTAAGCCGGTTGAAGTTTGACCTGAAAAGATGAAAATATCAACATTAACAGAAGACATAGCAGAAAAATTCGACTCATACAACAACATGCACCAAGTCAGAAATTTGGCAATCAAATTAACAAAACCTGACCACAACTTCAGAATGAAATTATGTTGAAAGCATATAAAAAAAGTAAAGTTTGGTTTAAAATAAGGAATGAAATAAAAATTTCTTTCCAGTAACCATATCCATAAAAGTATAACATGGCAACAGCCAGATAACTCCATTTAAGAACACCTTGAAAATTGAGTACACGAATCTATCTCAAGAACGAATGGATGCACAAAAAGTATAAGTTTAACATTGTTAAACTCAATTACCAAATTGCAAAGCATGAAACATTAAAAGAAATAAGTGGAATGGCCTAATCCCCAATTAGGTTTCAGCCCATATTTTTATAATAGAAGAAAAATACATGTTATCAGTAACATCCAATATAGTACTCATTAACATTCCTACAGATTAATAAGAATGCTAACTTCCTATATAGGAGATAATAACAATACTAACCCTTGAAAACAATGCTTAGAAAATTTATTGTTCTAAGTTCACAGTAAGATATAGGAGATAATAACAATACTAACCCTTGAAAACGATGTTTAGAAAATTTATTGTTCTAAGGTCACAGTAAGGACCTAAACACATTTGATTGATCTCTAATAGCACCTGTAAGGCTATAATGCATGTTACCGATGCTATTCTAAACGTCCAGATCAATTTCTAACAAATGTGTATGCAATCACCAAATAGCCGAATATACTTACCCTGTGTTATAAAGGACATTGTGTATAAGATTGATTCCACTCCTCCTGTCCACAATCGGCAAAAAGCATTCATCCATAACAGACAAAGCAACAGTAAGCTTTGAATTGCACTCTACCCTCTGAGGAAGTCCTGGCAGAGATTCATCCAATTCTGAATCTGTTCTATGAATAAGAGACCATGAAAATCCTGCTTCAAGTTCATGTTTGACCCCGAGATACCTCTGCAATTGCTCAAAGAGCTATAAAGCAGAAATGTATAGGTCAACACAATTACTCATAACTTGGTAATCAAATCAAAGGGACAGAAGAACGCAATAACAAATTCCAGTTAAACTCAGATAGCGCCATAACTGTACAGAATGTTGAACTCAATCAAGCCAGGTATATTTAATGATGATGGAGTGGGAATATCAGAAGTTAAAAATAGAAATGATTTATGGAGAACTGAAAGTTGAAAAAAGGAGAACTACAAGTTGAAAGATTTATAATGTTAGTTACCAATAAGCAATGTCATCGCAGTTATCACATAAACATGAATAGTGAACCGCAAATATTGAAAACATGTAGGGGTATTTTACTTTCCAAAAACCTTTATATATCATAGTCAATTAAATATCCCACAAAATAGAAAGAAAATTGGATGCATTAACTCATGGAATCCTAAAGAAAACTAGTATACCTCTCGGCATTTCTTGCCACAAAAACTATCAGCCTCAAGAGACAAGGCATCCATCTCCTCCACGCATGACTTGTGATCTATGGGGAAGAGAAATTTTTCATTTTCAATCAGAATTAGATAACAAGGACGGAAAGGAATTCGATTAGATGAAATTGGAAAGACATAGAAGATACATGTTTTTGCACACATCACACACGTAAGTAGCAGTGAACAGGCTGACTCATCTCCCTGAATAATATTCTCACTGGCTACCCCACAAAATTTGCAAGTACAATTTGGGCAATGCCAGTCACCTGGGGGAAGCATCTGCAATGGAACAAAACAGTGAGTTCCTAAAGGATGTCCTGGGAATAAAACACAACTATTTAACTACAAGATAGCTTAAAGTAAGTTGGTCTATTTAACTCGAGTCCTTGCCTTTATGAAACAGTATAAAGCCAAGAAGAATGGACCTGAAAACGTTAAGAATGTTTCCTCTTATCTAAACACTTCATATGGGATAACAAGCTTCACAAGTCATCACAGGCCAACAATTTTCATAGCATCTACAAAGTTTCAACATTCTTCTAACCAAAAGCATCTCAAACTTAGTTTTTGAGATCCAAAAACAAAATAAACTGCATGGTTTGCAGGTCATTACCCTCAACAGTAACCTCAATTCCATGCTTAGCCCAAGTACACTGTTGTTGGGCAAGCATATGAATCTCAAACAAAGTTCCAACTTCAGTTCAACTAGAGAAGTAAACTCATGGTAGTCTCTAATCTCTATTGCAGAAGACTAATCTACTCACTAACCAAAGAATCCACATGCATTTTCAGTATGTCTTTCTTTTAGAATAATAAGAATGTTAACGTTATTGAGATTATATATGCAAAAATCTCTTTCAAATACCTACTTAGGTTAGAAGAGAACAACAAATGATACAAAAAGGAAAGATATAAACTTTAAGATATTCACATATTGAACTTCTATGAATCAGTACAGAGCATAGCTAGAATTAATTCAAGCATGCAGCTAGGATGAACAGACAATAAACATAAAGCAACAAATAAAGATAAAAATACATACCTTTATATCCAGGCAGCTCTGATGAAACGTTGATGGACAACCATCACAGCAGATGAGGTCCCCGCCATCCCCACAGAGGCCACAGGTATCATCATTTGGGTCATCACCATCAATGTCTACAGAGTGAAAACTGATGCGCTCAATAGAGTCCTGTCTATTCCATGCATCAATCTGACACTCCAGGAGGGAATTGCCAGAATCAAGATATATGTTTTGGAATGGCTGGCGTAATTTACTCCCAGCATGGATCTCAAACTTTGAAACAGTGAGAATTTTACTACAGCAGCCACAGTGAATACCATCTTTTGTAATCCAGCCTTCTAGCATTACTTTGGTCCGTCTACGATTCATATACCTCACCTTTTGGCTTGGTTGCACAGTTCCAGAGTCAATTAGCCAGGCCAGCAGTGTCAGTTTTCCAGTATGTGGAACAAAACCATCACTCTCAGTATTTAGTCCCTGATTAGAATTTCGAACCAACAATGTGCACCTACCAAGTTTTCTACTTTTCCTACCTTGAGCGATGGATCCAGAGGATGGCTCTTCATTGTTATCATGCAAATTATGAACCGAACTTGGAACTTTTGCATTTAAACTGACACAACTGTTACCGTTTACTCTGCCTTTCATTGACTTGTTACTCTGCTTTATGAAAGAGCTTAGTTTCTCTTCATGGCTATCACTATTCATGCTCTCCTCATCATGCTTTATACTTGAAGACTTTTTCAGAATCTCATTCTCACTGTCCTCTCTCTGCTTCTTTTTCATTTCTTTTTCAATCTTCTTGCGAGTCTTCCTTGTCAATTGGCTAAGCACCTCATCTGACAATGGCATAAATGGAGAAGTATCAGTTCTCGGTTTTACCTCGTCTTCATCATCATTTAATTGCTTCAGAAGGGCATCATATGCCTTGATGATGGACCAATAAGCTGTTCCACCAGGGTTAATGTAGACCGCATCAAGGTAGTCTCTGTTCCTTCTAGGCCTGTAGTCTATTGTCCAACCCGCATCCAGAAGCATACCCCTTATACGCTCCCGCAGCTTTTGCTTTTCTGTACCAGTACTACGCTTAACTTTCCCTTCTCTAACTTTAACTGGTGGGACCTGATTGGATGGCGTTTTCACAGCTCCACTACTCATCCCTTTCATGGATTTCCGAGCTTTCACATTTTTCAGTCCATGCTTCAATGATGAATCACTTCCATCAGAATCCTGGTCATGGCCCTTGTTTTTCTTAATAGATGATGGTGATTTCACAGAATGACGAACTTCCATAGTTGTTCGTCCCAACTTCAGGGATGTATCACTGTCTTCTGTATCCTGGTCGCTAAGTTTATGATGTTTCAATAATGATGATTTCATTGATTTACTTGGCTTCCTCTCTGTCCCAACAAATCCACCAAATTTCTCAACACGTTTGGGCTCAGAGTAAAATGAAGGACGAGGCAGAACATTCTTCTTGACAGTATCTTCTATCCTTAACCCCTTCCTGTTTTCTTCATCCTCCAAGTGATCATAACTTCTCAAAGAGCCACCAACCTTCTTCTTGTTCACCATTACCTTTAAAACACCATTTTTCCCCTGAACTCTAATGGGTTCGTCAGAATCATAGTTATTATATGATATCGGATGTCTAGATACTCCTCTGCCATTACGATCTCCTCGACTTAACCCACTTTCCCTCTCAAAATGAGCACTTTTTCTCCTATCAGCAATGCCGTGTCTACTTGATCCTGTCTCATATTCCTCCCCAATGCTATTTCTTCCCACCATCATAGTCCCAAAAAACATCCCTTTCTCCAAACTCCCTCCATCAAACCGTTTCCTCCTCACCATCTCCCCATCACCCGCTTCATATTCATTAAAGTCAAACACATCCAACCTGTTCCTCTTTCTCTCACTCAAATCCTCCCCATTCCTCCCAACGAAACCACCCTCATTTCGTCTCAGAACACCCCCCTTGTTCCTCTTCCGATCAACACCACTTTCTTCAATGCCACGCTTATAATCATTCAACCCATTACAGACCCTTATTGTCTCCGACCCCAGGCTTCTCCTAGGCGGTATCAATAGTTCATCGCTCGACCCCGAATCACTAAAATCCATTCTAGCTCGCTTCTTCTCCTTCTTCCCCTCAAAAACCTTACGTCCACCTGAAGACCCAACAACATTACCACCGCCCTTCTTTCTCACAATCAGACAACCAGAGGAGTTCTTATTCTTCACAACAAACCCTGATGCCTCCCCAGATCTCCTCCCATCTTCCATATCCAACCAAACCTCAACACCCAAAACCCTAATTTTCCAAACTCATCCCACAATTGAGCTAAAGAACCAATACAACACAATCCCAAAGCCTCAAATCTATCGCAAAACCAAACCCATCACATCAAAACCCACTAGATCTAAAGCTATTGTCACATAAATGCCCCACAAGAACCAAGAAGTCACACGAGGATACCTTGCTGCCTTCCGCTCACATCGAATTAAAGTCCCTCCGACGCCGATTGGTGACGCAACTTCCCGGTGAAAGAAAGCAAGACACAGAAAGGCGGTGAAAGAGAGAAAGATTTAGAAAGAAGAGGAGCGAGACAGGTGGAGAAAGAGAGAGAGACTACAAGTACTTGTTTTAAAATAGATTCCAACGAGCCATTAGGACTCTTCTTCTCTGTAACAATTTCTGTTTTTTCTATATTTTTCTTTCATGCCCCTTTTCCTTTTTTTCTTTTTAATTTTTTCCCTCCGAATCTGGTTCTTGAAGATCGAAAGTCACCGCTGTGATCTTCCCACGTGGACTAGGACCCATCAACAAAGTGGGTCATCTCTTACGTGGCATCTCTCGGTTTTAATGATGCACTGTTGGGGATTAACGACGGAGCGTGAAGTTTAATTGGTAAGTGGCGAGTGAACGGATGGATACGACAGTATCTTGGGAAGAGTTTCGACTTCCGAGTGACGACTGTTGGCGGGGTTCTGTTCCCTGCAACGAGGTCAAACCGGTTTAGTAAATAGTAGGTTGTTTTCTTTTTTTTTTCTTTTTTATTTTCCCTTGGAATTACCTTTTGCAACTAACTTGCTTGTTTTTCTAAATTAAGGGTTAAAAAAAACAAAAATTCTTAAGAAATCTTTTTAAATTTTATTTTTAAAATTTTTGAAAAAATCTTTCTAATTTTTCAATTTTTTAGAAAAAATATTTCTCTTAAAGTTCAAATAAAAAATAATGACGAAACACATAAACATTAAATGTGACTAATCAAATATTATTTATATAACGATTTAACTTGGCTCTTAAAATTGAACCAAATTAATTAAATATGATTCAAATTAATAATTTATTATAATTATTTTAAATTATTAATTTAAATCATATTTAATTGATTCAAATATAGTTTAAAAGTGGAGTTGGAGTTGAGTTAACTTATTATATTAGTAACATTTAATTTGTTCATGTCCGATATTTATATTGTGTGTACGTCTTCATTATTTTTTAACCCATATTTAACAAATGAGTTTCTTTTCTTTTAATTTTGAAAATTTCAAGAATTTTAAACAGAAGATTTAAAAAAAATCTTAACCTACAATGGATGTTTATATCTTTTATCCTTAAATTAATCATATGGTTTTTATTTTCCTTGTATAAATCATTATGCATTTCATGCTAGAAAATTGTAATATCGTCATCATAATTGAAATACTACCACCTTTTGTTTGCCTTAAGCATGGCAAATATGTAACGACCCAAATTTGGGGTTAGCATTTTGAGCAAATTGAGTCCGATTTATGTTCTGTCTCTTTGCCATTTTGG
>JAOSBP010026058.1:0-10115 GCA_027563825.1 Erythroxylum mucronatum | reverse complement strand
AAGTGTTTTGGACTGCAGAGGATTATGACCTTACATATACACGGAAAAATGCCTAACGAGAGTCAAAGACCAAAATTATGTCGAGATACTTGTGATGAGTGAAACAAAGGAAAGTGACTTAGGAAAACTACACGGGTTAGATGAGGTGGATCAGGATCGGCCAAATGAAATAGAATTAAATGCATAAGGAATAGTGAATTGTCACAGGAGAGATAAATTTTGAATTAAGAGTAAATGAAAATTAAGGTGAATTACCACCGGTTATAGCGAAATGGAGATAAGTGTCACTGTGTTAGATTAGATAAAAGATTTTATTGTAAGTATCACCGAATTGGCAAAAAGGGTATCAAGGAAGTTATATTAAATTAGTCTGTTTATTACTGGAGAAAAAGGTATTAGACTGATAAAACGTGATAAGGGGACAGCTTCGGAAATAATGATCTGAGTCATAGCATCTGAACTAAAGGTAGTGTCTACTCTGAAAACGGCAAGTGAGATAGGTAAGATAGTGAAATAGCCAACTGGCAGCCTTATTGAGTCCGTCTACTGTGATGAGTGATAATGCAATAACCAAATAAGTAACTGAAAGACTGACTGAGGTTGTTTACTGTGATCTTTCGAAAAATGAGTCATTGAGTGACGAAGTGTATGGGAAATGTAGGGACACATGATAATTGTCATAGTGACCCATCGACTGAGAATTTCGAGGACGAAATTTTTATAAGGAGGGAGAGTTGTAACATCCCATCCCCAGACAGGAAGGGTAAAATAGTAATTTAGCACAGGATGAGAGTGATTGGGATTAATTGGAAAATGTCATGCATACTGGTATTGGTCAACAGTGCATTTTTGCACATGAAAATAACTGTACATGCATTCATGATTATTTCCCGGTATTGGGCCTAAACGGCATTTTATTGTGATTAATGTGGAAATTGTATTTGAAAAAATTATCGGACTGAGTTTTTGTGTGTTTTATAATTTATGGCAATTATAGGAATTTTTCTGGAATTTTCCGGAGAAAATTCCCAGACCGGAAAAATCGCCAAGTGGTTAGCACCTCTACCATCTTCCCTTTCCACACTAAACTTGATACCTTTATCATTGATAACTACTGGAAATTCCCTGACATTCTTTGCCACTTGCAACCCCATTACTCTCCCCATTCTCTTAAGCAAGATACCTTCTTCTACTTAACATCTTTCGAATCCCATTGTGAGAGACCTCTTTCGAATGAAGAAACCGATAGTGGAATGGCATCAAATCATTTGGAACAAGAGTATCCCATCTAACACTTCCTTTCTCTTATGGCTTGCTATACAGAATCAACTCAACACAGTTGATCGTCTTAAATTTTTAAGCATTAACACTTTTTGTCCTTTTTGTTCAATAGCAGGGGAAACAATAGATCATTTATTTTTCATGTGTGAAGTGACCAATCGTATATGGGGAGCTATCAAAGTATACTGCACATGTCCCTCTCAAGAAATCACGCTCCCTCATTGGCTCATCTCAAAGAAATCTCCCCAAGCTTACCCATATAGTTGTAGTGTGCATGACGGTACAATCCCTATGGAAGGAGCAGAATGTTAGGCGCTTCAACTCTAAGCAAAAACCTATCCTAACCCTTATTTTCGACACTATGACAAGCATTTGTAAACTTATAAGAGTGGCAGGCAAAACTTGAAGATCAACTCATTATACTTAGCTTTCAAGGTTCTCTAGCTTTTTATTTCAAGTAGAGTTATATTTTTAAGGGTTCTCATGTAGAAGGGTTATCCCCTATAAATGCTGTGTTTTGTAGTCCGGTTCTTTATTAATGACTTTCTCCTTTATTTTTTTTAAAAAAACTTTGTACTGTTGACAATCTTCAAAAGCTAGTTATAGACCGATTTTTCCATGAAGAGATCCAAAATGTAATGGATCTTATTTACAAGTACTATTCTTTGCCCTTTTTATTATTTCTCTTCTCTGCTTCTTTTCCTCCATTAAATTAACCCGCCATTTTTGTTTGGTCTTAAAGATGTTGGATACAGGGCACTAAAGAGATATTCTCAGACATCAATTGTCTTGCCATAGGATTTAGGCTGCTTGGGATGAATGGATACGATGTCTCTTCAGGCATCTCGGAACATTACCGTGATTTGTCGTAATTACTAGCAATCTGCGAGGTTTAGCTTGTAATCACCTTAATCATATTGCGACAGATGCATTAGAACAATTCCAGGAAGAGAAACATTTCTTCAGCACAGTGAGTCTCCAATTTGAGAACGCAGACACTGTCCTAGAATTTTTTTTAAAGGGAAAATAATTCATCATCACCACCCAGTTCGAAATCTTATAATGAAGGGGGTCTAGGGAGGTCCGATAGTACACAGCCTTATCTCTACATAGTAGAGTGGCTGTTTTTCGTTAAAGGGCAAATAATTATATTAATAAAATGAAGTTTGACGCGGAGCTTTAGATTAGAAAATCTGTTTGTTTATTTATTTATTTATTGTGTTTTACTTTTATTAGGACTACAAGAACTTTTTATCCTTGTTATTAGGTTCCAAGTCATTATAACTCATATAACTACTTCTTTATTGTTTTGCGAAAGGACTTTTGCCTATTTTCAATCAAAATACTATATTTCTCTAAAGGTTTTCGTCTACCTTTTGAGTTCTTTGTAGATCTTGGATTAGATATGTGTTTTATGTATTCTTAGATTAGAATATTGTATTTCCGCGCTGTGTCAGGTGGTATCAGAGCCTTGAAAACCCAAGGTTTGTTCGTCTGACAATGACCAACACCAACGACGACGCTCGTGGGTTACTCAAAGTTTGCGAGTCAATTTGCAATATGGAACGACAGCTGGCGTTGATTCAGGATCAGTTGCAAGAGTTGTTGTGAGGAGACAACGCAAGAAGAATTGAGGAACCAATTGTTAGGGAAGGTGACCTTGCGAGGCATCCTCAAATTCAAAATCTCATGTCAAGGAATCATGAAAATAGTTCCAGTGATGAGAAAGAAGTCATCCAGCCAAGATGAAGAGGAGACTATGAATATAAACTTAAGGTAGATATACCATCTTTTAGCGGAGATTTGGATAGTGAATGCTTTTTTTAGTGGTTAGTGGAGGTAGAGAGATTCTTCGATTATATGAAGATTCTAGAGGATAGGAAAGTGAAGTTGGTGGCCTACCGTCTAAAGGGGGAGCTTCCGTATAGTGGGAGCAGTTGTAAGAGTCGAGAAAGAAAGAAGGTTGAATCTGATTTCTTCGTGGAGGAGGATGAAGAAGTTGCTTAGAGGGAGATTCTTACCACCAGATTATGAGCAGTATATTTTTGACACATATCAGCAGTGTCATCAAGGCAGTCGCAACGTCCATAAATATACAACAGAGTTTTTGAGGTTAGCAGCCTCCAATCAGTTGTCTGAATCTCAATATCAACAAGCCTCACGCCACTTGAGAGGGTTGAGATTGAAAATAAGGGAGAAGATAGGAATCCAAATGGTGCTTACAGTGCAAGATGCGAGAAATTTAGCTAGGAAAGCTGAATCTATACTGAATGAGAAGCAACGGGAGTTTAAGCGCTATACAGGTGAGAAGAGTCTAGGTGATAAGGAAAGGAGGTGGTTATTGCAACTCCTACGAGAAGTAGTGTTGGCAAGGGAAGCACTAATAGCGGAAACTCAAACAAAGTAGCTTCAATAACTTCCAAAAGTGCCAATCCGTATACTAAACCAGCTCCATCAAAGTGTTATAGGTGTGGCAAGCCAGGACACAAATCTCATGAGTGTCCACAAAGGAGAGTACTAAACATGGTGGAACAAGAAGAAGACAAAAACGAAGAGGAAGTGTGCGGGCCCGAAGGTAATGGTTAGGAACAACAGGGAGAAGAGGATAAGGAGACGTATGTGTGTGTTGTTAGAAAACTGATGATATCCCGCAAAGAGTATGATGATTTGAAAAGACATAAGCTCTTTCGTACGATGTGTTTGGTGCTAGGAAATTTGTGCAAGTTGATCATTGATTGATGGAGTCAGGAAAATATTATAAGTGCAACTACTATGAAGAAGTTAAAGTTGACTACCGAACCCCATCCAGATCCTTATAGCATTGGGTGGATCAAGGAGGTTGGACAGATTGTGGTTAAAGAATGGTGTAAAGTGGCTTTCTCTATTGGAAAGTATCAGGATGAGCACTACTATGACGTAGTAGAGATGGATGCATGTCAAATCCTGTTGGGAAGACTATGGCAGTTTGATGTAGATGCAATGCAATCGGGAAGGAAAAATACATACCATTTTGTATAAGATGGCGTAAAGTATACTTTAGTACCTATCAATGGCATGAAGTCTCAAGGAAAGATCCATAAGCCTTTATTACAGGTAAAAAATAATCGAGGCAAATTGATTGATGAGATAAAGGAAACAAAAAAGGTGCATCTATTAATTGTTAAAGGGGAAGAGCTAGCAGAAAGCAAGCCCGAGCCTATGGTACCTCAAGAAGTGCAATCTATATTGGAGGAGTTTGCAGATGTGACTCCAGAGGACCTACCAAAGGGATTATCGCCTATGCGCAATATCTAGCACCATATTGACTTGGTTCCAGGAGCCAACTTGCCTAATCTGCCTCATTATAGGATGAGCCCAAAAGAGAATGAGATTCTAACGGAGAAAGTAAAGGAGTTGATAACTAAAGGCCGTATTCGGGAGAGTATGAGTCCATATGCAGTGTCAGCATTACTTACGCCGAAGAAGGATGGGAGTTGGAAGATGTACGTTGACAGTAGAGCGATTAACAAAATCACTATTGGCTATAAATTTCCCATTTCTAGACTTAATGATATGTTGGATTTGTTGAGTGGAGCCATTATTTTGTCTAAAATTGATCTTCGAAGTTAGTACCATCAAATAAGAATAAGGCATAGAGATGAGTGGAAGACAACCTTCAAGACAAGGGATGGCTTATATGAGTAGTTGGTCATGCCTTTCGTATTATCCAACGCACCTAACACTTTTATACGTTTTATGAACCAGGTGTTACAACCTTTCATCGGCAAGTTTGTGGTTGTTTGTTTTGAATGTTATTCTTATCTATAGTAGATCTATTGAAGAGCATGTGGGACATTTCAGACATGTATTTGAGGCCTTAAGAGCAAATCAATTATATGCCAACTTAAAGAAATGCCTATTTATGTTGGAGAATTTGCTATTCCTCGGATATGTTGTGGGAAAAGATGGCATTCAAGTGGATGAAGATAAGGTAAAGACCATTAGGAATTGGCCTACATCGAGAGCCATTGGAGACGTGAGGAGTTTTCATAGTTTGGCAATGTTATATAATAGGTTTATTAAGAATTTCAGCAACATTGTAGCTCCTATTACGGACTGTCTGAAGAAAGGGAAGTTTAGATGGGAAGAAGAGCCAGAACAAAGCTTCGCCCTTATCAAGGAGAAACTGTGTACAACACCGGTCCTAGCCTTACCAAACTTTGAATAGTTATTTGAAGTGGAGTGTGATGCGAGTGGGATAGGTATCAGGGCAATATTATCTCAAGAGAAAAGGCTTGTGACGTACTTCAGTGAGAAATTAAGTGAGGCAAGGCAAAAATGGGCTACCTATAATAAGGAGTTCTACGCCATTGTGAGGGCTTTGAAGACATGGGAGCACTACTTAATTGAAAATGAGTTTATTCTTTGTATCGATCACCAAACATTGAAGTATTTAGAAAGTCAGAAATAGTTGAGGACCAAGATGTATACTAGATGGTCAGCTTATATTGACAAGCTCCCTATAAACTTGTCCATAAAGTTGGGAGAAACAATGTAGTGGCAGACACGTTGAGTTAACGAGTAGCCATGATCAGAATGCTAACGATTGAGATTGAAGGTTTCGAATACCTGAAAGACTTACATGCTGACAATGAAGACGTCAAAGGAATATGCAAACTTGTCAAGGAGGGAAGTCGTATAAAGACTACCACATTCATGTTGGGTTCCTTATGAGAGGTAACCAACTATGCCTCCCGCGGACATCAATAAGGGAGAAGGTAATTAGAGACTTACACGGAGGAGGTTTAGTTGGACACTTACGCAAAGATAAGACACTTGAGGAGCTACGTAAAAGGTATTGAGGAGAGACTTTGTTTCTATTGTTTCTAGGTGCCAGATTTGCCAAACTTATAAAGGTCATGCATCAAACACCGGTTTATATGTGTCATTACCTATGCCTGACAATATTTGGGAAGACCTTTCAATGGACTTTGTACTGGGTCTATTAAGAACACAAAGGGGCATGGATTCAGTTTTCATGGTGGTCGACAGATTCTCTAAGATGACGCACTTTTTACCATGTAAGAAGATAGTAGATGCGACAACCATTGTTAAATTGTTCTTCCAAGAGGTGGTGAGATGAGGTTCCAAAATCAATTACCTCTAATAGAGACACTAAGTTTCTGAGTCATTTTTGGAGAACTTTGTGGGGTATGTTTGATTCATCCTTAAAGTATAGTAGCACAGGTCACCCGCAGACTGATGGACAGAATAAAGTGGTGATTAGGACTCTGGGTAATTTAGTGTGATGTATTTGTCATGATAAGCCAAAAAATTGGGATTTTCTTATCGTACAAGCTGAGTTTGCCTATAATAATGCTATCCATAACTCTATCGGTCAATCTCTATTCTTCGTGGTTTACAATAAGGTATCAAATCATGCACTAGACCTTATTCAGTTACCTAAAAATGTTAACATCTATGCAAGTGCAACCAAGTTTGCTAAAGAAACCTAAGAAATACAAGTCGAGATGAAGGAATGACTTGAAAAAGCTAATGCGAAGTATAAGGCCAATGTGGGCCCGCATAAGAAGAATTAAATGTTTGAGGTGGGAGATGAAGTTATGGTGTTTATGAACAAGAAGTGGATTACTGAACATCACCACAAGTTGAAGGCCAAGAAGTATGTTCCATTCAAGATCGTGAAGAAAATTAATGACAATGCATATGTCATTCAGTTACCTTCGTGGATGGGTAATATCAACCTAACCTTTAATGTTGCAGATATTTACCCTTACTTATCAGAGTGCAAGTTAGGTTATCCAGAGCATAACTCGAGGTCGAGTTCTTTACAAGTGGAGGGGACTGACGCTGAGCTTTAGATTAGAAGATTTATTTATTGTGTTTTACTTTTATTAGGACTACAAGGACGTTTTTATCCTTGTTATTAAGTTCTAGGTCATTACAACTCATATAAATATTGTGTTGCGAATGGACCTTTTGCCTATTTTCAATCAAAATACTCTATTTCTCTTAAGTTTTCATTTACCTTTTGAGTTCTTTGTAGATTGTAATGCCCCATATTAGGGGTTAGGATATTACGGAAATTAGTACGTTTTATGCTTTGTATATTTGAATATTTACATATTTATGCATAAGCATTTTTGGTATGCATTCATGATATTTTCTGGGTAAATTGGATTATAACTGAAATTTTGGATTTATTTGGAATGTATTAAATATGATTTAGCAATTTTTGCACATTTTGAATTTTTAGAAAATTGTTGGTGAATTATTTTTGAGTTGAAAATTTATTTGGAGAGTCATATTATTATTTCAGAATTTTTGGTAAATTTTAAGAATTTTCAGGAAAATGTGGGTATTTTTTTAGATTAAGAAATAATAAAAAATTAATAAAAATACTAAAATAAATGGACTAATTGCATAGTGACATGAGGCAGCTTGTAAATGAGACATTTAGTTAATGGTATATGACACGTACATGATACATGTCCTTCATGCAAACAAACCCGATATCTCATACTTTAGTTTGAAAAGAATAAAAAGCCTTCGGAAGTTGTTGCTTCGTTCTTCACCGAAATGCTCTTTCTCCAAAACCAGCTCCATATATTGCTTTGTTACTGATTATTTTGTTTTGCTTCGGTGGAGTTTTGTCGAAATAAGGTAAATAATAGTTTGATTTTCTAGTTCTGCAACTGACTTCATGCATGAGTTTTATAAGGAGAAATTAATGATAAACGTGACCTGTTATGGTTTTTATAGCTGGAACTAATAAGTAACTACATTGTTTTTACCGTGAAAATATATATATGCATAAATGGGTTTTTAGTAGTTGCGGTGATGCTCTGTTCTTTTCCTATTATTATACATGAATGTTTTTGGAAAGTTTAAACGTGTTGGATGGTAAGGAAAATGATTTCGGTAAGGTTGGGATGAGTTAAATGAGGTGTAGGAGTAGATAAGAAATGAAAGAAAATGCAATAGATGAAAATATGAGAAATGGAAAGTATACCGTATAGAGAGAGAGAGAGAGAGAGAAAAAGATGGAATGTTGGTTTTGTGTTATAAAGTTGTTTTTTATGATTCTGATAGGTTAGAAATGCTGAATAGGTTAGTTTTAAAGTGAAGAAGTTAAAGAAAATTGAGGAGAAAAATTTCAGAATCGCGATTGAAGAAGATGAAACTTGCGATCGCGAGATTGCCACTTCTGTAACATCCCACTCTCGATGGGAAGGGTAAAATGGTAATTTTAAAAAGGGCTGAGAGTGACCGAGGTTAGTGGAAATATTCATGCGTATCCTTATATGTGAATAGTGAAAATTTGCACATGAAAAGAACTGTACATGCATTCATGACGTTTCCCGGTACTTGTGCCTAAACGAAATTTTATTGTGGCTCATATGGGATTTGTGTGTGGAAAATTAATTGGAGTGGTTCTTTGTGTGTTTTATATTTTAGGGGAATTTTAGGAATTTTTCTGAAATTTTTCGGACCGAAAAAATCGCCAAGTGGCGAACCGGTTGGCTTTCGGTACCGAAAATGTCTGTCAAATGGTACTGAAATATTGGGCACATTATTTTGGAATTGTAATTAGGACCCTTGGAAATGGATTGAAGATCTAATTTGTATTTGGATTATTTTATCAAAGTTTATTAAATTATTTTGTCTTTTTCTTCTTAAGTGACAAGTGTGTCAAAGCATTTAATGCTTGTATTATGTGGCTTCATTCTCGGCTCTTCTATGTTTGAATTGCTTTGTCTCATCCGAACATCTCCTTCTCCTTCCTTCTTATCGATTTTCTTCACTTGTTTCACTTAGTTGCTACTCTTTTCTCCTCCCTTAAGTGTTTTTCCTTGCATGCTTATAAGCTTAAACCTTCTACCTCCTTACCATGATGATAGCCGTGCATGGTGTTGAGAAGTAGAGAAAGTATAGTAATTGAAGGATTAAAGAGTGGAAGCTTATTAGGTGAGAACTAAATGCTTTGTTCCTCAATTGGTAGTTTGATGCATTAATTGGAAATTATGGTGCCTTAATTATGATTTATGATGCATTAATTGCATGAACCCTATGGTTTGAGTTGTTGGGTATAAGGTTATGTTTGTGTGAATGAATGATAAATGTAAGGGTTGTATGTGTTATTAGGATGATTTGAAGTGGATTGTTGTCATTAAAGATGAGTAGAGATAAGTGATAAGTGATTTTGTGAATGCTGCCATTTTGTGACTATATATGTAAGCGAAAGATGGAATGGAATTGGGGCTGATTTTTTATCTAATTGGTATACTTATTGAAGTAGAATTGACATTTGAATGATAGGAAATGGATTGAGTATCAAAGCTGGAAATTTTCCTTTGTACATGGTTTAATGTTTTTTCTATAACTAGTTGTGTACTTAGGCAATTGAGGTGAGGTTTGTCCTCAATTATAATTGAGACATTTAGCTACATTTTACATGAAGGAAGTTTTACCCAATTTTGCTTAGAAGAGTGTTGAATTTTGAATCGAAAGTGAATGTTAGGAGCTGTGTGAACAGTACCCGAGATTGATAATCTAAAATTTTGATGCATTTTTCTAGATTAATGTAGGGTGAATTGGTGAAATTGGTCTTAATAAAAGTTAAAGAGGGTTCTGTTATTTTTTTATTGCCACTAAGTATGCAATTTTTCGATTTGTATGTTGGGAGATATGACCTGTTGAATGTTGGTTGTTCATTGTGCATCATGTTGAAACCTAGCCCTAAATGTAAGTTTTGAAAGTATTGTGCTTGGAAGCTAAATTAGGGATTTTTGTGATTCGAATTGGTTCAAGTGATCTTCTGGAAAGTTGTAGAG
>JAOSBP010026029.1:0-10116 GCA_027563825.1 Erythroxylum mucronatum | reverse complement strand
CCAAAATTGTCTTAAGAGGCTAAAAATAGTAAATGATTCAGAAGCTCTTAAGTAAATAAACAAAGAGCATGGAAAGGCATATATGTCAAATGTTGGCATGAAATTCTTGGTACTTTGGAAAAGAATAGCATATAGTCATCACATGCATAGGTACGTAACTTCTTGGTGCTGGTAAAGTCACTAATGTTTATAGAAGATGATAGAAAAAAATAAACCCATAAAATTAAAATCCGGAATCACCTTTAGTGGAGCTTTCTTCCGCCTCGCAGACGATGCGTCCAGGACGACAATCAAATGCTACCCACCGACCGAGACCAGGAGGAAGAGGATGAAAGGAATCTATGGGTACCTTCAATTCCAAATTAAACACCAACTTCGAGCATTAGCAAATCAAACACGAAGAAAAAACAGCAGTACTAGCCATCGGAATGTCTACCTTAGGAATCAAAATGCGTGGAGGAGCAACGGCGGCAACGTTGAGACGAGATTTTAAGCCGTCTGCTTTCGTTGAGAGTGGAGAGAGCGCAGAGAGAATCGTTGGAGGGAAATTTCGCAAAAACCCAATGCGCGTTAATATTTCTTAAACGACCGAGTTCTGATTTTTTGCCAACTCTTCCCCGACGTTTGCTTCAAAATTAAGTCGTAAATTGTATTTGGCCACGCTTTAATTATACAACGTCTCAGTTAATACATCCTTTCCGCGTCGATTGAGTATAACGTCGTAGACACCTTGCCCTTTTACTGATGTTTCAAAAACTTCACAATAAGCTTATACAATCTGTGACGTTTCCTCAGTTAAACGTCGCAGATTGTCTTCTGTTTTTGTAGTGCACGATTTGGAACTAGTTACTGTCCAGGTGAAGTATCACATTCTACAGCTGCTGTCAAATCAAATATTGTACCTCCAACTACTACTACACTTGCAAATGAGGCATCATCTTCCATACCTGCTACTACACCATCCACCACCCTATACCGACAGAAATATCAGGGACAAACAATGCGGATAAAGGAGGCGACCTCCAGCCTGGAGCTGAGAGAGCTGATGGAAGAACTTACATCACAATTATCAACAATCTGTAAGTGAAAATACATCAAACACCATATGTTTATAATTAAGTTATACGTTTAAATTTAAAAATGGTATAAAATTAATTGTTTTAATACTAGGTTGATTCCGTTTAGACTATGCTCAAGAAACATGACATCCAAACTCAAGGAGAATATTGATGTTGAGGGTTATATATAAAAGAATATCTCTCAGGCGATAAAGGAATTTTACTATAAGGAGTTTGAGGTTAAAAAAAATTATTTTTATTTTTAAATTGATTTTTATACATTTATGAGATAAATATTATTACACTATATATACTTATTGTATGTTTTTCCTTTTATTTTTTGAGATTTTGAATTTGACACGGTCATTTATAAAGTATGAGGGAGATGAAAACATACACTTTATCAAGACTTTATTGATGCGATACACAAGACTGGTGTACGCCTGTCTTATATTTCTGAGCAAATATGGAGTTGTTGGCAGCAGTATTGGACATCACCTGAGGTAATGTCCATTTCAGAGCGTAATTATACCAACAAACGTGGAAGACTGGGGGATAGAGTCTTCCCGTATATACTAAAGGATCTATTACCCACTACGAGCATGCAGAGAAACTTGTAAGTATCTATACTTTACATTTATATTCTAATTTTTTATTTTAGTGTATTTTAATTTAATTTGATTTGTGAATTTTTGAATGAAAATATGTATATTATGAAGAATGATAATGTTATAAATTGTAGTTCACTTATAACATTTTATTTTAATGCAGGAAAAGTCTATGGGTACGAAGCTTACACCTCGTCAACTCTTTTTGCACACTCATGACAGTGTGACCTTTGTCAACACCCGTTGTAGAGAACTAAATGTATGTGAAATTTATGCTTTAATATTAATGCTTAATAATTATCACTTACTAACATAAACATTGCCTTATGATATGACCAAATATAAGAAAGCATTTAACGACAGTCTTAGCAGTCTGAAGATGTTGATGAGACTCAAACCTATCTTCATGCAGTGGGTGGTAGGGACCATCGTGGAAGGATATTCGTCTTAGGTTCATCTGCAAACACATGTTATTCGCAATCCTCCACGTCTAGTACAACAACATCTAGTAGGCGGTCGATAACCAATGAAGTCAATGAGCTTCAGAGCACAGTGCATTGGCACCTCAGTTGCAACAGTCGATGGAGTACATAGCTCAGCTCCGTAATGAGATGGATGAGTTGAAGGGGAGGCATAGCATCTCATCGCAGCAATCAGAGCATCCACGGTCACCAAATGAACAGCGTACTTGTAGTTATTTTGTATGAATTACATATACTTATTATGTACAAAATATTTTTTTATCATCAATTAAGATAATTTTTGCTTTATATCATCAATCAACTTTCTGTTTTAACAAATTAAATGTTAAAACAAATCAAAATATTATCAAGATAACTCATAACTGTTTAAATTATGCATCAAACATCATCAAATAAAATTTAATGAAGGGAAATTTTAAAAAGAAGTTTTTAGTAAATTTAACGACGGAAAAACAAAGTTCGTCAGTAAAATTTATTCGATTTACCGATGTAAAACTAATAACCATTGATAATGACCACATTAATTTACCGACATAATAACCAAATCTATAGGTAATTTTACCGACAAACATATATTTTTTGTCGGTAAATTTACCGACCGAAGATAGCACAAAATAACCGTCAGTATATTCACTAACAGTACACAAAATTTCCATTGGTAAATTTGCGATAGACATTATGTTGTTCGTCGCAAATTATTACCTACGGTCATTTCTCCGATGCCTTTGTCCGCCGGTACATTCCATCGCTAAGTAAGCTTTCCAACGGAATGTGTGGACATACCGTCGGTAATTTCCGTCACTAAACTCCAGTTTTCTTGAAGTGTTGTTTGATGCATTGCTCTTTAGGTGTTGGGATTTTAGTTTTTAGTCTTTATTGCTCTATTAAAAGTTTTAAGTTCTCTTTTGTTCATAGTTTTTAATATTTTGTTTGTTATTTTTAACAGTCTAATATCATGTTTTAGTATTATGTAGATATTTTGTTGCTAGTAGTGGCTTGAATTTGGATAATTTAATTTAGAACGACGTACAATCATGTGTACTCAAGGTTCTCACACCTGTTTGTTGCGACCTCTTTTTAGGATTCAATATCAATCTTTCTTCTCTCTCTTAAGTAATATTAAAGTTGTTTACGAGCTTCTTTGGCTTGTATTCTTTAGCTTGTATTGGACATTAGGACATGAGTGGTGGCTTTGACTTCTAATGAGAGAACAAGGGGTTAGTCCTTCGGTGAGTTCTGAGTCTAGAACAAGAAAAGATGTTGACAAATTATCGTTCTATTAAAAGTTTTAAATTCTTTTTTGTTTATAGTTTTTAATATTTTTTTAGTTATTTTTACGGTTCAATATTGTGTTTTAGCATTCTACAGATATCTAGTTGCTAATAGTGGTTTAATTTTAGATCATTTAATTTAGAGCAAAGAATGATCATGTGTACTTGAGCTTCTCACACCCATTTATTGCGACATCTTTGTGGGATTCAATATCAACATTTCTTCTCTTCCTTAAGTATTATTAAAGTCTTTTAAGAGCTTGTTAAGTTTGTATTCTTTAGCTTGTATTAGGCATTAGGATAGGAGTGGTGGCTTTGACTTCTGATGAGAGAACAAGGGCTAGTCCTTCAATGAGTTTCAAGTCTAAAATAAGAGAAGATGTTGTTAAATTATGGATAAGTTCTTGGAACATTGGGACCTTTATAGGGAAGTCTTTGGAATTAGTAGAGACTTTAGACAATTATAAGATTCATATAGCTTGTGTCCAGGAGACAAGGTGGACGGAGGCAAAAGAAAAAGAGATTAATGTGTTCAAACTTTGGTATTCAGGATGTTCAAGATGACATAGTGGGGTAAGTATCTTGGTTGTCAAGGAACTCATATATCATGATGTGGGGCTAAAAAGGACTAATGATATGATTATGTCCTTAAAAATATGTCCTTAAAAATTATGGTAAGCAGTGTAGCTTTAAAAGTATTGTGTGTGTATGCACCTTAAGTACGGTTGCACAAACAACTTAAGTGCTAATTTTGGGAAAAGCTAGATGAGGTGATTCAGCAAATCCCCTTTAACGAGAGAGTTATTCTAGGAGGAGACTTTAATGGTCATACAAGAGCAACCTCATATGGGTACCCATGGACTCATTGGGATTTTTGGTACAGTAAAAGGAATGTTAACGAAACTGTTTTGTTAGATTTTACGATAACATTTAAGTTGATGATAACTAATTCTTTTTCAAAAGAAAAAAGAGGAGCACTTGGTGGCTTTTAAGAACAGAACCATAAAAAACTCAAGTTGACTAACTTCCTTATAAAGCAGAGTGATCGACCTAGTTGTAAGAATTGCAAGGTGATACCTAATGATTGCTTGTCAACTTAGCATAGATTATTAGTTTTGGATCTTATTATTAAGGGTTGCAGGACAAAGGTTAATCCTAGGAGGTGTAGCAGAGTTAGATGGTGGAACTTGAAACGGATAAGGTGAAACAATTTAAGGATAAGATAGAGTAATATATGAAGAAGAATGGAAATTGGTAGGAGATGCAGACTAGATATGGGAGAGAGTTGCAGCTCTTTTAAGGAATACAACTATAATGACCTCAGATGTTTCTAAAAGGCCTAGGGGTAGTAAGAGGGAGTCTTGGTGGTGGAATGAAGATGTACAAGAAAAAGTTAGGATCAAAAAGGCTGCCTATAAACCTCTATTAGATAGCACCACAGAGGTGGAGAGAGTTGGTAATAGAGAAACTTATAAATTGACAAAGAAAGAAGCGAAGAAGATAATAAGCTAAAAGTAAAGCTTGTGAGAAACTATACCAACAATTGGATACAAAAAATTGAGAAAAGAATATTTTTAAGTTGGTGAGAACTAGGAAAGAAAAATGAGAGACTTAGATCAAGTTCATTGTATAAACGATGAAGCCGGGCAGGTGCTTGTAGCTGAAAATGCCATCAATAGAAGATGATGGAGTTACTTTTGTAGCCTTTTAATGAAGGTGTAAAGGATAAAATCTATTTATGTGACCTTAGCACGTTCGAGAGGTTTTGTAAATTTACATGTTGCCATCAGATTAATATAGAAGAAATTAAAAAAATGTTGAGAGAAATGAAGATTGGAAGGGTAGTAAGGTTTGATGAGATACCTATAAAGGTATGGAAGAACCTAGGCAAAGAGGGCATTACTTGGCTAGCTAAGATTTTTGATGTGATCCTTAAGTCTACGAAAATTCCCGATGTGTGGAGATTTGGTATATTAATTCCTTTATACAAGAACAAAGGAGACATTCGAAGCCATAACAATTATAAAGGCATCAAATTACTTAGTGACACTATGAAGTTATGGGAGAAGGTAATTGAGAAGAAAGTGAGAAATGATGCTTCTATCTCCAAAAACCAGTTTGGCTTTGTGCTAGTAAGGTCCATAACAAAAGCTTTACATCTTGTTAGAAGATTAATGGAATATTACAAGGAAAGACAACCTAACTTACACATGGTTTTTATTGATTTAGAGAAGGTGTATGATAGGTTCTAGAGAAATCATGTAGAGGTTTTTAGAAATTAAGGGAGTTTCTATGACTTATATATGGGCTATTAGAGATATGTATGAAGTTGTAAAAACTAAAGTAAAGATGATGGGAGGAGATATAGAACATTTTCTATCGAAATTGGGCTATAACAAGGCTCCTCTTTAAGCCCTTTTCAGGTATATAGTGTGAGATCCCACATCGGTTGGAGAAGAGAATGAAATATGCCTTATGAGGGTATGGATACCTCTCCCCACAAGACGCATTTTCCCAAGGGTAAGAAAAGCAAAACCATAAGGGGCTTGGAGCTCAAAATGGGCAATATCTGTGGGTAGGTGGTCTGGGCTATTACAAATGGTATCAGAACTGGTATCCAAACCGTCATGCCAGCTAGGTTAGGCCCTAAAGAGGACTAGACCCTAAGGGGGTGGAAAGTGTGAGATCCCACATTGGTTGGAAAGGAGAACGAAGTATGTATTATAAGGGTATGAATATCTCTCCCCCACAAGACGCGTTTTTCGAAGAGTGGAAAGAGCAAAACTGTGAGGGACTTGGAACCCAAAATGGACAATATCTACGTGCGGGTGGTCTGGGCTGTTACATATAGTATATGGAGTTAAATATTAGTTTAGAAGTTATACCATAAAAGGAGTGTTTTAACTATCTAGGATTTATCAACCAGAACAATAGAAATATTGATAAAGACATAATTTACCGTATTAGATCATGGTAGCTTAAATGAAGAAGTGAATAAAAAGTTTTATGTGATAAAAAGATACCTTTCAAGCTTAAAGGTAAATTCTATCATTTAGAGATTAGGTCGGTCATGCTCTATGGGGCAAAGTGTTGGCCCATCAAATAGGTGCATAGTCAAAAGCTAATAGTGATGGAGATGAGGATGCTCTGTTGGATGTTCAACTTAAGAATTGAGAGCAAAAGATTTTCATCGTTCTAATTTTTTAGTGATAATTTAAAGTTAAAATTTTGAATTTTTCTTGTAGTTTTAACTTATTGAATATATGCTAAGTTAGTTTCTCTAATTTCCATTTGACATCATTGATTATTTTTGCTTTATATTTAGGTTTTAATTATTCAATCATAGTACTTAATCTTAATTATTATTGGGGAGCTTTATTTTAAATTAGACAATGAAAATTAGGGAGCTTTATTCTTATTTATAATTCTATAGTAGGAAATTATTTGAACACAAAAAATCAAATTTTTGTAGAAAAATATTACTTAAGTCAATATTAATTATAAATTATGAACCTCTTATTAATTAAGTTTTATAATGAGCAAATTATCACATTCTTGATACAAAATATTTATTATAAAAAGTTCTATGTTCATATCTATGTTAAAATTTAACATAGATCTAATTTTTAATAAATACAAATAAGAATAATTTTATTACTTATTGATTTATATTTTTATTAAAAAATATAAACCAAAATTTTATATACAGAAAATATGCATAAGTCCTACACCAATTAGGGAGCTTGACCGACACCAATTAGGGCGTTTTATTCTTATTTGTAATTCTATTTTAGGAAATAAACTATTTGTAAATAAAAAAAAATCAATGTGGGAGAGGTGACATTGACGGTAAAAAAGTTACCGTGGCACTGGGATAGTGTAGAAAAAACAATAATACTTAATAATCAATTCACTAAATCATGTTTAACTATTTCAAGAATGTTTATTTAGTGGGTGATATATCTTTGACAGTAACAAATATAATAGTTGCAATAAATCTTTTTAAATACATAAAGCATGAAAACTTTATTTTTTTAAGAATTAGCATAAAAACTTTAGTTTTTTTTAATCCAACAGGCATCATTACCTGAGATTTAAAAATTGATTATATTATATTATAGTATTTATTTAATTATTAAATTTAATAAAATAGAAGAAAATATTATTAATAAAATGATATAAAAATTAAAATAAAATTATTTACTCAATTAATTTTTAAATTTACTATAACATAGTTACATTGAAAACTTTTTTTTTTGGAAAAAATGAATTGTAATTTAATACCTATTCTCTTTGGTGAAAAGTAAATCACTGTTAGTTTTTGATATTTTAAAATTACCTGAAAATTTGAAATTAGATTTTGAATATGATAGCTTTTATCATAAGAGTTTACTTTTGTTTTTCATTTTTAATATAGGATATTAAAATTTTCTCTTTATTTTTCCCTCTATTACAAATATATTACCATTGATATATCTTTATAATATATTGTCGAGTTATTAGTGTTCTATCATGCCTGCATGCTTCTTCCAGCTCTATACAAGTTCTTTTATTCTTTTTCCAATCCAATTGTGTTATAATTGGTTTATATGATGTTGCCTAGAAAGCATTTGTATGGAAGTGAAAAAAAGAAAAAAAAAGAAAAAGAAAACAAGTAGAACAATTAGTTGAATCCCAAAAAGGAGCAATTTGCATATTGAATTAATTCAATTATAGATTCAATTTGTTATTGTTAATAAATTTATTAAAAGACTAGGCTCCTCTAGTGAGAATTATAAGGAATTGGGTGAAAGTAATTTTGAGCAACAGAAAGAAAATTTAAGTGATGAGATTCATATTCATGATGATATTAGTAATTTGAGTGAGTACGATCATCTACCAAATGCATCTAAATTAGAAAATTTAAGGGCAAATGACCTACTAATCCCTATATTGGATATTTATGATCCTATAAATTGGGATAATTTTGATAATAAAGTAAGAGACATTTTAGTTGAAAAAGGGTCTGTAAAAGAATTGAATCTCATGTTTCCTTTAGAAAATAGCTCTCGACATGTTTCATATTCTTATTATTATAGAAAATTGAGTAATGGAAAGATTAACAAAATAGTTGTCTTGCTCTAAATATATAGATAAAGTATATTATTTTTATTGTAAGTTGTTAAAATCTAATAGCAAACAAAGTACATTAGCAAATGATGGATTTAGAGATTGGAAGCATCTTAGTGAGAGATTTAAAGAACATGAGAATAGTATTGAGCATATGACTAATATGAGGGAGGAGAAAGAACGTTAGAGACAAGTTTTGATAAGAATAGTTTATATTGTGAAATGTCTTGCTAAATATAATTTGGTTTTTCGAGGATCCAATGAAAAATTTACAAAGATAGTAATGGTAATTTTTTTGGATTAATTGAGATGATTTTTGAATTTGATGTAACAACGAAAGATCATATTAGACGCATTCAAAATCATGAAATTCATCACCATTATCTTGGTCACAAAATTCAAAATGAGTTGATTTCTATGTTGACCCATAATGTTAGAAGTTCTAACATAAGGATCATTAAGAGAAATACTTTTCTATTATTCTTTATTGTACCCCAGATTTGAGCCATCAAGAATGAGTTTGTTAGTATGATGTGTAAATATGTCAAATAAAAATAAAAATAGAAGAGTACTTTTTAGAGTTCTTAAAGGTAGATGATACATCTGAATTAAGACTTTTCAATGAATTATTGAATACATTTAAGTCTCTTGATTTGAATGTCCATAATGTGAGGGGTCAAGGTTATGACAATGATTCTAATATGAAGGGTAAACAACAAGGAGCTCAAAAGCGATTACTTGAAATAAATCATAAAGCATTATATGTCATGTGTTTGTTATAATCTTAATCTTACTCTTAGTAATATAACACATTCTTGTGTTAAAGCTGTTTCATTTTTCAGAGTTGTGCAACTTATATATGCATTAGTTTCAAGTTCTCCTAAAAGTTGAAAGGTTTTACTTGATAATATTTTGTGCTTGACCATGAAATCATTGTCTAACACTCGTTGTGAGAGTCAAATAAAAAGTGTTAAAGATTGGCATTGATGGAATTATTTAGATCTTGTGATGATGCCAAGTCAAAGAGTGAAGTAGAAAGTTTGGTTAATGTACATGATAATTTTGATTTTTTCTTGGTATGATATTTTATTCGCTATTAACATGGTAAGTAAAAAGTTGTAGTCTAAACCAATGTTAATTGACACTAGCTTAGAGTAATTAAACGATGTGATGATATTTTTTTGAAAAATATAGAGACGAAGGGTTTGCCTCTAATATGAATATTGCCAAAGTCTTGTATATGAGATGAATGTAGAGCCTACATTTCCAACTAAACACTGTATTATTAGGAAAAGACAAATTGATCAAAATGAACACAATTAAGAAGTATAATTAGCTGAGGATTCTTAGAGTTAATTACTTTAGAGTTGTTGTAGATATGACAATTGCTTCATTGAAGAATATATTTGAACAATTAACGACATTTGAAAATATTTTTGGAATCTTATTTGATTCAAAGAAGTTGAGGTCATTAGATGATAATATATTAAAAGAATGTTGCAATAATTTTATGTTTAGTCCAATTCATATAGATATTTAGGTCATGTTTACATTTATTTTGCATTTTTATTCATTTATTTTAGTAGCA
>JAOSBP010025973.1:0-10118 GCA_027563825.1 Erythroxylum mucronatum | reverse complement strand
AAAATTCCAAAAATTATCTTAATACAGTCCGAATCAATCCGAAGTTGCATTAAACCACTTTACCCGGAAAGTGCCATTAATGCATGCCAAAATATTTATATCCATAATCATCCAACCCCTACTGTGGGGCGTTACACAGTGTGGTCTCAGATCTACCACTGCAGAACAATATGTAAAGCTTGAAATCCCTAAGGAGCTGATCACCTTATGGAGGGAGCAAAATCATACAAATATTCATGTTGGAGCTATATGACTTGTTCTTACTCTTCATGGAAGAAAGGGAATACCTGCAACAACCAGGATATCTCTACTCGACACTGCCTACAAAACATACCAAGATGCCCTTATTAGTACCTTGCTGACTACCTCAACAATGGAAGTGTCATCTTGACCATAGCACCTAATTTCAAAATCAGGTTGGATGATCCTACCTTGTCTGAATGTTTACAAGTTCAGATCCAGATCACTGAAGTAGAACAAGATCCTATAGCCATCATGGCTACTTTACATCACCAGATGATCTATCGTCTACATAATCATGCTTTGGACCTCAACATTTTGAATTCCACTTCGGATGCTCTATACATGGTTGCTGATCATTCCAATGATCAGACCACTATCATTCAGGTACCGAAGCAACTCCCAACATAGGAGCTTGAAAAGTTGATGCCTACTGAATGGATCACCAACTACCAAAAGGTGTTCCACACGCCTCATCGACACTCTTTTCATACGACGACTCCTCCGATTCTAAAGACTTTGAGAGATGGTACTGATAAGTCCATTTATGCACGACCCAGTGATGACACGCCTGGTCATTCAACATCAGGAGCAATCTTGATGATCCAGCCCACTGGACAGCCTGTTCTATCATCTAAGGCGACAAGCCTTAAGATCCAGCCCATATATTCTCATATGGAAGGTAAATCTGGTCCTCCTGTTCATTACTTTAAATCTAACGGAGATCCAGTTTATGTCAGTCAGCATCGTGGACATTTTGTATGGGACGTCAACCCATCTATATATGAACTAGACTGTGAAATCTGTCTCAACCCTAAGACAGATAGTGATGATGATGATGATTGTTATTCAAGACTAAGAAGGAAAAAGAAAAAGCCTTAGTCTCATTGTATGCCTTCTCGTGAGTATCATCCTCTTAGTTATGATCCAGATCAAGACGATGCAAATGATCTATTGATGATAGAAAGATCCAGACCAAAGTCTCTTAGAGAGATGCTCAGGTCATGTACATGCAGATCTACGCCAGCAATTCCTGTTTTGACTCCTACTCCTATACCTTGTATGATGGCAAGGCCATACGAGGATGACTTTCCTCAATTATCCAAGAGTACTGATGAAAAACAACAGGTTGTTTATAACCTATACATTAGAGCGTTAGGAATTACTTCACAAGGAACACTTGTATCAAATCCATCTAATAAGGTGCTTAACTGGCAAACATCAAATGTAGTAGTACAGAACAAAAGTTCTGAGAAGGATTGATTCTAAGCTGGATGGAATCAGTTAACAAAATCATGCTACTCATACTAAAGTCGATGCAGTTTCTAAACAGATCCAACAGATGTATAACTCCTAAAAGGCTCAGATTCAGCGTCTTGATGCTGAACTTCGACAATACATCTCTACCCATTATATGGGGCCTAATTTCGATTTAAAGTTTGTGAGATACAAAAGATTTGTGCAACAAATGGAAGCTGACATGTATTATGCACAATCAAAGACAATCTATGGCTCATCTTCTTTGGATTTTCCAAATACTCAGCCAACATATCCATCTCCTATGTATCAGAAGTATCCAGAAGAAACTGACTACTCAAAGGTATTTAAATTCAATTATCCTTTGATTAGACAGTACATACATCCTCAAACAATTCCGAAGAAACCAAAGAAATCAAAGTCAAGGCAAAAATCTGATCATTTGCTTAAATAATGAGTTTCTGAGTCTTCAAAGGTTTCTGAGCCATCAACCTCATATGCACCCTTTGAATCAGCTCAACAGTGGAATAAGCCATTACAAATTCATACACCTCCAACGTCTCCAACACGAGTTCAACCTTCCACCTCTTCTCTTGGGAAGGATAAAGCTAAACAGACAGAGTACATAGTTACTCTAACTTCTAAATCTCTTGCAGAAAATTTCAGTTCTCAATAAGAGAAAACTGAAGCAGAAAGCAATACATCTGAAGTTTCTGCAACACCATCTGAAAACTCAGAGGCGTTGTCTGAGTTAATCCTTGATTCATCATCTGAACCTATTTCAGAACCATCATCTGACGATTCAGTACACTTTGCTAATCTTTTAGAGTTATCCAATGTCCTGATAATTATGCCTCAATATACTGAAGAACCTGAAATTAGTGAAGCAGAATCTGTTGGGACTGAACCCTTCAGACCAAAGCTTGCACCTCATGTAACACCAGCCCAAGCAGCTGCACAGCCTATTACAACCAAGCCTACTTATGGACCTTGGTTTACGTTCGATGATCTACCCCCAAAGAAATGAAGGGATAGACTACATGAATTCGATGCATAGATTGATCTTCAAATGACCAGACCTGATTATCATCTGCCACATATTTTGTCTGAATTCACATCTCGTTTCACTAGTACTTTGTGAGAATGGTGGCAAAGTATATTTGATTATCAACGACTTCAGTATATACAAGTATTAACTACTGAAGCATTGCTCGGTATAATTCACAAAGAATTCATTGGTGACTTCCAGTTGATTGATAAACAAATCCGTCAAGAGTACTTCGCTATGAAATGCTATTCTTTTGATAAGCGTGATATCCAGAAGCATTACAAACGTATGACGGAAAGGTATTATTTTTTTAATGGATGGAATGATGTTAATCTTCATCATACTTTTATATCATCCCTTCCAGATGAACTACAGACAGAACTACAAAGGACCATAGTTTCTCTACAACGAAACATATTAACCATATCTCTTGAAGAAATCTATCAGCTTGCTTTAGCTTTTCTTGACAAGCTATGTGATCAGCATACTTTGTTCAAGAATATCATTAAAGGCAATCCAGTTCTCAAACAGGCTTGCAAGAAGCTTTATCTCCAGATCAAATGCAAAGATAAAAAGACTTGTGAGTGTCATAGCAAGAAGAAAGCTCATTCTTCTCAAGTCTACCAAAGGAGAAAGATCCACAAAAAGAAGGAAGGCTATAAGCCTTGGAAGCAAACCTTCAAAAGGAAGAACAGCAGTACTAAACGTAGATTTATGTGGTTCTTCAAAAAGTCCTCATATCGATAGAAGCCTACTCAATGTTTTCTTTGTGGACAACTAGGACATTTTGCTCGTTCATGTCCTCGTGCAACAAAGAAAGATCTCAAGTTGTTATAGCAAATCAAATCTATTCTGCCAATTCATTCTGATAACGACTTTGAGGAATTAATTGAGGAACAATCTCAAGAGGACAATGATACCAAGTTTGCTATCTCAATATCATCTTCTGTTGAAGAATCATCTCAGTTATCTACCTTTACAGATGATGATTCACTCTACATGCTACAGCAGACTTGTCTGAAGATAGTTCATATCCCAGTACAACAACCTTATGTTCATATCCAGTTGTTTTAACAAGATAAATACGATAAGCCCATCAAGGATATTGTATTTATGGATACTGGATCTAGTCGTACGATCATGAAGCCCAGCATCTTATCATTTGACACATTGACTTCTCATGATGAGTATTTTACTGTTGCTGATGGTAATACATTTAAGATTAGGTTGATAACAAGAAGGTGAATTGACATTCGCTTCTTTTCTCAGTATATAGTTTGGACTAAAGTTCTTGGAAGCAATCTATTAGGCCCAGACATTCTGATTGGTATGGATACATACAGCAAAGCATCACCTTTGCAGATCCTACCCATAGGCCTCAGGTATCGATCACTATTCATTCTATACACTGATTTAAAAAATGTGTTTGAACTAACCCAGGTTCCTGCACATTACACTGAACTTTGAGATAAACTGTTAAAATACTGTCCAGATTCTCATGCACAATTTACTCACCCATATCCTCTGTCTAAAAATGATGACTTTTTCATAAGTCTACCTTTTAAGAAAAACGAGGATATTAATCCTACCAAAGTCACACATCTAGGGATGAACCCTGATGACCTGAAGCTCGCACTTGATGAGTGTGCAATCCTTTTGAAGCAAGGACTTATCGAGTCCACAAAGTCAGATTGGGCTTGTTAAGCGAGTAGAAACGTGGAAAGAAAAGATTAGTCATTAACTAGAAACCTCTGAATGCTTTCCTGCAGGATGACATGTTTCCTTTACCAAAGATAAGTACTCAAGCACTATTTCTAAAGGAAGCTGTTATCTTCTCAAAGTTTGTTCTGAAAGTAGGATTTTGACAATTGGGTATTCACTTAGAAGAAAGACATAAGACTGCATTCTGCATTTCCGATGCATAATACCAATGGACTGTTATGCCATTTGGACTTAAAATTGCTCAATCACCATTTCAGAAATCTATTACAAAGATCTATGAGCCTATCCTCAACAGTGCACTGATCTACATTGACGATATCTTACTGTTCTTAAAGACCCATGAGGAACATACAACCCTTTTGCAAAGATTTTTGGATCTCACTCAACAGTATGACATTATGCTTTCCGCCTCGAAAAGCATTATTGGCACTACAGAAATTGAATTCTTAGGTATGCAATTCAAAGATGAATTCTACCAGCCAAGTCCACATATTGCAAAAGAATTATTGCAATTTCCAGATGACTATCTCACTGTCAAGCAGATTCAGCAATTCTTTGGAATTGTTAATTACATTCGAGATTTCATTCCACACGTGGCTGCTTATACTTCAAGTTTATCCAAGCTCTTGAAAAAGAATCCAACATCTTAGACAAAGGAACAAACAGAATCTGTCAAGCATCTGAAACAAATATGTCAGAATCTTCCACCTCTGAAGATTCCTGGTCAAAGAAAAAAATGTCTTATAGACTGATGCTAGCATTATAGCTCTATCTACACTACTTTGGCAACATCCTCTATGGCCACCAAATACTTTCTCTCCCTATAAGTATCCCCTTTCTCTTCGGTCTAGTATATCCATTGAGTCTTTTATTGCTAAACAACTTTGTCACAAAAAACACAAAAATATGGCTAGCCAACCTCTTTTTGCCTTCACAAAAAGATATTTTCCTTTTATAGCTAGTAGTCCTACTAGTGTGTCTGACGTTGCCTTACTTGCTAGTATTAGCTTATTCTATTACTTGCATCAATTCTTGAGTGAACAGAATTCTCTTGGTAATCCTCCTATGTTCAACCTCAAGGCACCTTACCTTAATATGAGTTTTCTTCAAGATCCTATATCTGAAAACATATTATGGTATCTCTGGGCACTCTCTGCCCTTTATGCTTGTGCTATCACAATTTCACCTCTTCAGTTATATCAAAATCTCTGTGATCAAAATAATGGAAATTCTTCATTATGGAAGTTTTTGGAATGGTTTCAACCATTAGACCAATGGAAGCATCAATGCCCTTTCATCATTCAACAACATCGTCTATAGACTGCTTCAGTTAGACGACAATCTACACAGTGCTTCTTCATTCTCTATCGTCCATACAGAGAAACTCATACTAGTGTTCTCTACACAGAACAACGTGTCCAACATTATCACGCCTCTTTATATTAGCAACGACATCAGAAAAATGTGCTACAATCTCTACGAGATTTTCTTAAAGAGATTAATCACTTTCTAGACATACCAGTTCTTACTACGTCTATTGGACCATATCCTAGTGAATTTATTCCTGGTGAACCCGAATTACCAAAAACAGTCTCAGATACTGCAGGACCTTCACAACCATCTAACTCAGCTTTTCAGGATGCTCAAAACCCAAATGATGATCCTTATAGCCTTAATGAAGATGAGTTAAACCATTTCCTGCACCAACTTCATACAAGTGAGCTCAGCCCTCATAAAAAACGAAGATCACATCAACAGGATACTGACAGCTTAGATGATCCAAATTCTCCATCCAATCTTCAATTTTGGCATGAATCAATTCGCGGTAATTAATCCCTTGGATTCCTTGGATCATGATAAGACACTTCGTTTGAGACAATCATTCCAATGAAGACTTTGAAAGCATTTCAGGCAATCATGATAAAGATGGTCCCACAAATTACTTTCAAGTTCCTATTTGAAGATTCCATCTTCTCATCATTTCCTTTTAGACTTTAAGAATAGGCTACTATGTACTTTTTGACTTTTGTAAAAATAGGTGTGACATTTGTCAAAAGTAGAAAAGTAGATTCTTTTTTAATAAGGATAGGTAGCATTATTAGCCTTCTTTTCTAAAGTAGCCATTATTAGTCATCATCGTACTTTAGTTTCTTTCCTTAAGGTATCATGATTATGTCTTTAGGTAGATTTACATTTCTAACCTTCGCTTCGCCTATAAAAGTAAGGTTCCTTTTCAGTTATAATTAGACTTTGTTTTAGGTTCAATTTTATGCTTTATATAAAAGCAAGGTTCCTTTTCAGTTATAATTAGACTTTGTTTTAGGTTCAATTTTATGCTTTATCTGGTTTGAAGCCTTTGTAAAAAGTTTGAAGTTTCAATGAAGTTTGTTTTCTAAGCCTCTTCTCCTTCCTTAAAACTTCAAAGACTTGAGTCTTATTTCTTATTTTGTCTAGGTGTAGGATGAGTATGCTCTACACTCGCCTCTTATGAGGATCTTGCGTATCAGAAAATTTATGACAGTCTAGGACTATTTGTCAACAATCTCCGTTGCTGTTAGGTTGACTGAATTAACGAAGAATGTCGAGCAAGAGTATGTAAGTGAAGTAGGGTTCCTAAAAGGCGAGAGCATTATGCCTGTGTAAGCCGACGAACAAGCGTTGAGAGTTGATATCTTCGATATCTAGAACTTCCTATGTAATGACACATACTTCCAATCCAATTTGAGTTAATCGTTGATTTGTAACAACCTAGAGTTGTTGTTGCGCCAGTTTGGCCTAATTTGAGTTATAATTTCTCTGTTTGCCCTTTGAAATCCCGGAGTGGTATCTACATATAGCTATAACTTTGATCTTATCTTAATGTTTTGTACTAGTTTTTACTATTGTTAATATATTTAATTCAATTTTTTAAAAAAAATGTGGTGGTGGTCTTCCACGATTTCCAGAATATACGAGTACTCAATTGGATAAGCACGAAATCTGGAAGACTAGTCAAATAGTTGTCATTCATTTAAAACCTTCTTATCAGGAAGATTCGAGGTTTTTTATTAGTCTTTCATAGTTCAGGTTCTTGAGGATAATCACTGAATATGTAAGATAATATAGATAAAATAATGAAGAAAAGTACTTATTTTCCTAAAGTCAAAATCTCAGAACTCTTCACGAATTGGTTATTGTTTTCAGTTTTTTTACTTAAAATTTATTTAATTATTAATATAGTTTAATTGTTAACACAATTAAATATTAAATTAAATAAAAAATATTTATTTATTTTATAACTAAATGACTAAATTTATTATAATTACAATTTTTTACCACATTTTACTTGTGTAAAATATTCTCATTTTATAAGTTCATATGACCCTTCAAATACTAGTTTTGTCAAGTTTCACATTTCAAGAAGCCCAAACCAAAATCAACAAATCAAATTCAAATGCATCAAAACCTGATCTTATTCTCTTTTCCTTTTAAGGTTCTTCTATATTTCAAAGTTTCTGCAACAGAAAATGTCTCAAAATGGGTAAAGGCCTACAACTTGGAAGCTTTCCTTGAGCTCCGACCAGCAATGAACTCTTGCATCTTCTTAAACTGCTCTTTGGTCATTCCATTATAATAGTCATGAGCCCTTTCCTGAGAAGCAAAACACACACAAAATCACACCTCATGATTAAGAAAAATCTATGCATAACACAAATAGTGGAAGAACTGCAATTGATGAATTGGTAAAAAAATTTGTCCAAGCAACAACAGCTACAATTCCGACTCGATTTGGTCTTTTCCGGTATTTCAGCATGTCTTTATCGGTATAGACCCGAATGGTGCAACCCGGTACAGATATCCGGTATGATACAACTCATTTCAGTACCTTTTCCGTCAGGTCGACGCTTTCGGCTCGTGGGCCGGTCTAAACATCCCTAATATAAACTCTGATAACAGAATCAAAGATGGTGATGGTACCTTTTCCAGAGAAAGAGCATGACCCAAGTCCAGCTTCAGGCCATCGTTGATGACAGATTTGTATCTCAACACCAAATCTCGATTATTGTTTGCAATAGTCTCTGCTATTTCTCGCGCTTTCTTCATCAATTCGCTTTCTTCAACAACATGATTAACCAAACCCCACCTCTCAGCTTGCTCTGCGGTGATCGGAGTAGCTGCCAGAGACACTTCACGAGCCCTGTTTGCTCCGATCAAGCGTGATAGCTTCTGTGAGAGACCCCATGAAGGAAATATCCCAAATCTGCACTTATATCATCATATTGGACCAAAATCAATATTAAACATGTCAGCTTCTTCTTGATTCCCTTAATATCAAACTCTACCAAAACCAATATGAAAAATCCATCTAAACAATCTGCACCCAAAGATTCAATCTCTTTATCAACAATTTTCACATAATTCCACCCAAATCGCTACATCAAAATGAAATCAAGCAATCCAGCATAATCGATTAATCATTGAACTAAAAGAACCAACTAAGAAATCGGATGAAAAAGCGAGAAACATATACTTGGAATGTGTGTCCATGAACTTGGCTCCTTTAGCAGCCAACAAAATGTCACAAGCAAGCGCGATTTCGAATCCAGCAGTGACCGCAAACCCGTTAATGGCTCCGATGATGGGTTTCTTACACTGCTCCATTTGGAAAACCGGGTCGGACTCCTTGTCTTTAATATCCCCTTTAAACACTTCCTCGGCGATGGTCAGATCAATGCCGGAGCAAAAAGCACGACCCGACCCAGATAAGATAATGGCCTTAACCGAGTCGTCAACACCCAAGGCCTTGAACTGCTGGGAAAGTCGCGTCAACATGGACTTGTTAAGGGAGTTCAGAGACTTCGGACGGTTGATCGTGATCGTTGCGACGCCGTTTTGCTCCTTGGACACGATGATAAGGTTGTCGTCGTTGCCGGTTCTAGCCATGTTAGGTTTGTGTTAGGAAGACAGAGACTCTTGGCGTGTCCTTGTGATCAGACTTTTGCTTCTAAAGCAGATAAACGGATAAACATTGCAAGTATTTTTTTTTTTGCAAGTATTTATTCATTTAACTTTTGTATTTGTTATTTATTGAATAAATAAATATTTATAAAATAAGTAGACACGTCGTAATAAAAATAAGTATTCTATTCCGCAGTAATAAGTCAGCAACGGCAACGAAGCTGAAAGCTTTTGGTTTGTCCTGATTTACATATTCAATGTCTTCTGTACTTTTAGACTGTGTGGATCGTTTGGTGACGTATTCATATTTTTTAACTGTTAGCGTAAAATTCTACATTAAATTCAAGGCAGTACAAAAGTTTATATATTTCACCTAACTCTATAATTGCATGTATTTTTTTTTAAAGAAAACGGAACAGAGCAATTACACAACTGTCAGAGGATTGCATGTAATTTTGGCAATGAACTTGGAGTCAAGAAAGTGACTTAAGCCTAACTGCCTGTTTGGATTAAATGAACTTTTAGGAGATTAATAAGTATTTTTTTACTACAAAAGCTTTTTTTTAAAAAATAAATGTTTGGCAGCAAAATAAAAAAACATTTATTTAATAAATATGATTTTTTTGGCACCCAAAATATAACTTTTTAAGAATTTTACACACAATTCTCACAATACCCACAAACTCATCTTTTCGTTTATTATGTATTTAACTATTTACTCAATTTGGATATTTATTTTAGAATTTATATAATATTATTTAGCTTTTTATATATTTTAATATTTATTTTTGATATTATTTTACTTATGTTATAATCTATATAAAGGATTTGGTTAGATATATTTTGATTTATGTTTCATATGGTTTAAAATTATATAATAATTAATATATTGTGCTTTGCATATTGTTTAATA
>JAOSBP010025890.1:0-10122 GCA_027563825.1 Erythroxylum mucronatum | reverse complement strand
CCCTTATTGTGAGTTCTTTTTGTTTCTCTTTTTTTTTGGAGGGGTGGTTAAGATATGACATTTTCCTTGACATGATCAATGGAAATAAATTTTATAAACAATTGAACTTTCTGAAGGTCGGAGTTGGTCTGATGGCATTGCAACAATTTGGAGGGGTCAATGGCATTGCATTCTATGCAACTTCAATATTTGAATCAGCAGGTATAAGCAGATATGCAATCAATCATCAAAAAGGTTTTATTTGTGTAACTATTCTTTTTTCAGGGTTCTCTGGTAGTGTTGGGACTATTGCAATGGTTGTTGTCCAGGTCATTGCTTATATCTGGTCTCAAACCAATGCTTCCTTATTGTGTTACGAGTAGTGGTCATGAAAACTGTTTTCTTCAGGTCCCAATGACAGCAGTGGGAGTGATATTGATGGATATCTCTGGGAGAAGACCGCTTTTGATGGTTAACATCCTTATTGTTCCAAGTTGGTGATCTAACATTGTGACCTATGCTGAAGTCTACTGATTTTTGTAGGTCTCTGCGGCTGGAACATGCCTGGGTTGCTTTCTTGCAGCTTTGTCATTCTTGTTTCAGGTTCTTTCTCTATGGATTGTCTATTTATTTGCTCTCTTTATGTAGATTTTCTAAAGTGGAAAGCTTCCTGTTTGCAGGACCTTCATGTGGGGAAAGGGTTCTCTCCTTTTTTCGCACTTACTGGTGTCCTGGTAATGACAGACAAGCATTTGTTTCTCTTTTATAAATGTAGCATACTGCAATAAGGTAGATTTTACTTTGGTGTACGGTTTGTATCTGACTCATTGCTCAGAACCTCTCTACTAATTCTAATGCCAAACTCTTATCTTCAATCTTCTTAGGAAATTAATTCATATAAAAGTACATCATAACAGCTGGTCACATCCTTGGTTTCGTAGAAGTAAGAGGCTATGCTTAGTCATTTATTTTGTACCTCCTCTATCGAGTATGCATTTCACTCTGACCAGGTCCCTGAATTCCTAAATCAGGGTACCATCGGAGTAACGATGAAATATATTGTGTGAAGTTTTAGCTTTTCTATGCATGGTACAACTTTGTGTTATGAAAATTTTTATCTGCCAAACTTTTGGATAAGCTCTTTTTCATTGTTCTAACGAGATGGTCTAATATCTACCAACCCTGCCATCAGCTATATACAGGATCATTTTCAATAGGAATGGGAGGAATTCCTTGGGTAATAATGTCTGAGGTGAGTTGATCTCATGTTTGATTAATCTTTCCATCTTGACTTTGCTTCTGGACCTTGGTTTGTAATATTTTTCTGTAAACATGTTTTAATTTCAGGTGTTTCCCATTAACATGAAAGGTTCAGCTGGAAGCTTGGTGACACTTGTTAGTTGGTTAGGTTCTTGGATTATTTCCTATGCTTTCAACTTCCTAATGAATTGGAGTTCAGCAGGTAAGACTTTCGAGCTTACACCTGGGATTGGTATGGCTGAATGATATGTAAAAGCTTTTACAAACATTGGAATTTGCTTTGGTTGCAGGAACGTTCTTCATTTTCTCAAGTATTTGTGGCCTAACTGTTCTATTTGTGGTTAAACTTGTACCGGAGACGAAGGGTCGGACTTTAGAAGAAATACAAACTTCAATGAATTCATTTTCAGCAAAGAGATGAGTTTTGTCTTGCTTGAGCAGTCATCTCATGGTATGGAAGAGGAATCTCCATGGATCCGACTGCTTCAGATATGTAGACTACATAAACCGCAGGAAACATGTAACACCCCAATTAATTAGCTGCTTGTTTCTGCAGCAACTAGTATTTTGAATTCAACAATACTCGGTCATTCTAAGCCAACGGTTCTAAATATTTGGTAAGGAATTGTTATACAGAACTAAACAATGAGTTGAAGCCTAATTAGATTATTCATAGAAAGCTTCCGAATTCTAACTGAACTGTACGATATAAATCATATGATAGTGGGGTCAATCCAAATTAACGAGGAAATGAATTTCCCAATTCCCGAAACTGGTACATTCATAAGGATTCTCAATTCATTTTTTTTGTCAATTATTGAAAACGAAAAAAGATTATCTAAATTCACAGTCGAAAAAGTAATAAATCAAATGATATCACAAAAACTGAACACCGAGTTCATGACATAGATTTTGCCAAAATATCCTGACGCTTGAAATTGGAACCAACCTTCTTTTGCAAGGTGACCGTGTTACTATAAACAGTTTTTGGACCCCTAGTCCGAATGAAAAGGTATTGACTAACTCAAACAATCCACCCACAGAAGGGCCTAAACACCAGCCTACTATTAGACCCTAAAGTCGTAATAGTGGAATTGTGTGGGTATTGGCGTGCCTTGACCAGTGTTCGACACGCGGAACAATGAAACAAGATAAAAACTTGCGAGGAGGCAAGGAAAAAAAGGGGTAATGTTAAGTGTTGGCATGTATTGGTGCACATTAACAGAAATCTTCTACGAGATGCAAGGTTCGGATGTGAGACTAAAAGAAGGCTTGAGACGGACATCAGGTGGAAGGTTAACTGGATCACATGTATGACGGGAATATGAGAGAACTCCAAGGTTACTTAGTAAGTAGATCAAGCATGATGCAAGTTTTGAGAGAGTTTTGGAACTTATACGAGCTGAATTGGTTAAGGTTGAGTTCTTGAAGGATTAAGGACTTAGTTTGTGCTCAAATGGACGAACCATGACTAATGGAGTTGGCATGGGTAAGCATTGGATTGGACCAGTGTGCTATTGGCTTGGATGACTCATTATCAACGGATAGAGATAAGGAGATCTTGGATGATGTGACAGATAAGATCACAATGGATGAACATCAACCATAAGAGATAAAGATCATGAAAGGATCATATGAAAATAGAGATCTTTTTCATGGATATGGATGGATCATTCTTAGTAGATGTAATCTTTTATCTTGTTATTGTAATGTAGCTTAATACTATTAGATAAAGTTCTAATTGGATGAGGATGTCATTTTCTTCGTTAGTATGATATAATCTGATAAAGATAAGATATGATAAGATTGTAATCTTAATTAGTAGAGTTCTATTAGGATTATAACTTAGTCATTTAAAGGTACCTATAAATAGCTCATTTGAGCCTTGCTCTTCATAGGAAGTGAGTGTGGGAGATACTTAAAGATGTGAGAGAGCATTCCTTTGTATACTTTGAGGGAAGTAATAAAGCTTGACATTTGTCGTATCTCTTTCTCGTGTTCTTATTGTTGCCATTAATATTTAATTCTTTTGTAGTTTTTTTGCAAAGGTGTGAGAGTGAAACGCTGCGAGGGTCGTGAGGCGTTCGAGAATAAGTAAGTTGGTCGACGATCACAGGAAAAAGGATGAATCTTGCTTTAACGGAGCTAAGTGAGATTGTCATGCAAAGGGGTTAACATATCTTATATGATAAGTTCGTGCTTTAAGGAAAACCTTTGTAACACCTACCCATATTAGTAAAAAAAATATAAATTTTAATATTTTTTATTGAATCACCAATTTTCAGTTCTACCTAAAGAATTTTAGGAAGCAAACTGCAAGTGAACTAATATAAATGGACTCCAAGTGAACTGAAAATATCTCCATAGTCTTTTCTCAATTCATAAATGAAAATGATCCAACTTCTCAATCATGTTTAATAAGATTCTTTTATTCTATCATTACCTTTTCTGAAGTTTTTTTTGAAAAATTAAAATTTATTGAGGAAATGAGTAAAAATAAATAAGGTCCATAAGTTTCTCGTACATCCAAGAGAAACTTAAAAATAATGACAACATTAACAAGCTAGGAATAGCCAAACGACATCGTGAAAGACATTAACTCAATTAAAAACTAAGAGGACAACTTAGAAGCAGCAACATCCAACTCCTTAACGCTCGTTGTTTCCTTTTGACGGAACTCATTTACCCACCTCCTTGGCAGCTAAAAGGGGTTCAATGATCTGGCGAAGCATAAAGTTAACTTGGTACCTCGTTTGAAGAGGAATACATTGGATGATAGGAGATGGTACAAGGATGCGCTTCTGGTTAGACCCATGGGTGGTGGGAATAGGCCCCCTAATTTCCCAGGTTCCAACCCAAATCCTTGAGTCCATTTTGTTTTGGAGTGTCAATCACTATGTCGACCCCGATGACAATTGGAAGTGGGATACCTTTCAACAGTACCTTCCGGCCTTGATTTGTAGGAATATTGTAGGTATGTTCCCTCCGAAGTCATACTTAGGTCGGGATAAGGTGAGCTGGGGACTGACCGGTACAGGGCAGTTTACTGTAGCTTCCACCTATTCCATGATCATGGAAGATATCGATGACTCACCCCATAGGGTTTGGAAGGTGATCTGGGAATGGCAAGGTCCATCTTGAATTCGTACATTTCTGTGGCTCCTCGCTCACGATCAGCTTCTCACCAACCAACTGCGGGTCTGTAAACAAATCACCATGGATGAGGGGTGTATACATTGTCGCCTTGAGGAATCCTCGATTCACGCTGTGCGTGACTGCTTCAGAGCACGCCAAGTGTGAAACACTTTCCCTTCACACCTAGTTGCCCTTGATTTTTTCACTACACCGACCCAGGAGTGGCTCATTCATAATCTACATCAACACTGCCGAGTGTTTGGCCATAACTGGGCATGTGTTTTCGACATCACTTGCTGGTTCCTGTGGCAATGGAGAAATCAGACCATATTTGATGAACAGCTTAATTGGCCTTCCTCACCTATTTCTCTCATTGTTTCTTATGCAGGTCTCATTTGCCAGGCTGACATGGGGACAAGATGGCTCCTTTCAGGATATCGCCCACGTGAAGCTCAGAGAATCGACTGGAGCAAACCGCCTACCGACTGGATCAAATTAAATACAGATGGAGCTTGCAAATGGTCCTCGTCCACAGCTTCTGCAGGAGGACTTCTCCGAGGCAGTACCGGCACCTGGCTGGGAGGATTCACTCAGAATCTAGGTTGGTGCAATCTGATATCGGCAGAACTTTGGGGTGTCTTTACAAGCCTCACGTACGCATGGAACCTGGGCTTTCGCCGGATCGAACTGGAAGTAGATTCTACTGTAGTGATTGTAATTATTTCTTCGACAGTCACCAGATCCCAGGCGCTCAACCCCATTGTCTATGGAATTAACAAGTTCCTTACCCGCAACTGGACTATTACTCATCGGCATATCTTTAGAGAGAGTAACAGATGTGTAGACTGGCTTGCAAACTATGCCGGTCGATTCGATGTAGGCATTACTTATTTTGAGAATACACCCATGGGGTGCCACCTCCTCCTGGAAGATGATCTGTTGGGGACAGTCTCCCCATGACTTACTATGTAATTTGTTGTGTTTCCCTTAAAAAAAAAACAACCCATCACAAAAGGGATTTTTGACTCGTCCGAATTAGGGTTGAGCAATCGGGGCGTCTTCTCTCTCACCATGCTGAAGAATGTGTCCAAGGTAAGATTTTGTAGCTTAAAGGCATATTTCTTCTACTTTTCTTGATCGTAATTTAGTCTATTTTGTTAGAAAACATCGAGGGATTTCAACAACCTCGCACTGGAGGAACAGACAAATATAGTTTTCTGTCTAGAGGTGGCATCTTCATCTTCTTTCTCGCTGAAGTTCGTGATCAAAGTGTTGTGACCAGGTCGGTACCATAAGGTGAGTACTAACCCTAATCTGAAATATCTTGAAACTTTTGTACAATCCTGATAAAAAGTTTAATAACCAGATGGAAGCTGGAGATCTATAGATGAAACTCATTTAACATGCATCCCTTTAGGTAATTTCTCTCGTATAAAAATTTTAAGACTGCCCCTAAGTGACTTTAAATTATGTAGAATTCTGTAACTGTGATGCTTGTTAGAGGTTTATGAGTAGTCTGTTATTGGCGTTCCTCTGATTATTTTTGGGTGCCCTAGAATAGAGAACCCAAATTAGGACTATTCTCCCTATTTTTGGAATTTCTGGAGATTGATTAAAGTTACCAGGAGGCCACCAACCTCCTACTACATTTCTTCTCCATTTGTGTAACAATTAGCTGCTCTCTTATGCTTGCAATTACAAGTTCAGTAAAAGATGTTAAGCTTCTGATTGTGCCTGTAAATCTTCTATTATTTCTCTCATTCCAAATCTCTTGGGTACATGTTGCAATTGCAACCATGTAAACTTCTTTATCATATCTGGAATGATTTATCTGCAATATCTTTTGTAAGATGTCACTAAGTTTGTTTTGACTGTAGCGTAGTAAGCATAATGAAGATATGCTTTTCCAAACCTTTGTAGAAAATTCACACCTGAAAAACAAATGGTCTCTATCCTCTTCCTCCAGATTACATAAGACACATTGCTTAGAAATAGTTAGGAACTTTAATCTAGTTATCATGCTGAGTTTATTCAGTATGGCTAGCTAAACCAGAAAACTAGCATTAGGTTTGAGGATTTTGTTCTAGACTGACTTACTCCATCCTAAAATTGCATTTTTCCTATACGTTACTTCTTTTGCCTTCCCAAAATCGAAATACCATTCCATAAACAAGTATCCTCACCCCTAAAGTGCCTGTACTGTGGGATTGAAAGAACTCTAATCTCCTCTACTGGTAGAGGCCAATTTCCATTTACAATTATCTCTTTGACCTTGGCCATTTTTGAGAATCTACCTATGATATCCCTAGTTATCGGATTTTAGATTAATGCCCCATGACCTGTCCAATTATCATACTATAGTGAAATTCTATCACCAACCGCTAGGCTACATATGAATTGTTGAATTTTCCCCCTAATTTAAGGAGTTGTCCCAAGAATGGTTGTCTTTAGGTGTAATTGCCTAAAAGCTACCACCCCTAAGGGTGTAACTATGTATCCATTTGATCCATAGTGATTCTTTTTCACCTAGAATTATCCATAATCTTTTCAACATTAGGCATCTATTGCTTTTGTTGATAGTCTCCAATCCCAAACCTCCTGTTTCTTTTAGTTGGCAGATGTGGGTCCAACTCACTTTAGCTATACTTATTTCTCCTTTCCTGTAAGAATTATTTAATATTTTCTCCACAGTTTTAACCAGCCTTTGCATAAAAAAAATGTGAGAACACCAGTAAGTATACATGGATATTATGACAAACTTTAAAAGTTGGAGTTTACCACCACAAGATAGAGTTTTATTTGTCCAAATTCTCAATAAGGAGAAGACATTCTCTAAAGCGTAGTCTTCTCAAAGAGATATGAATTCTTAGGTAGAGGATAAGGTGGATCTTGATTTGCCATTCCAGTAACAAGGGACAGATTATCAGTAAGATGTGTTGCATTTTTTGAAAGATAAAGAAGCTTTTCTGAAAATTTATACTTAAGCCCAAAATCTCTTTAAATCTTTGTAAGGCATCCATCAGTAAAGAAGCTGAGTGAATATCAGCCTTGCTTAGCAAGATGAGATCATCTGCAAAACACAAATTTGTTAGTGAAAGCTTCTTCCGTTTAGAGTGGTACTTAAACTGAGGGGATGAAGAGGTTTTATGCTTCAACATTAGAATAAGTACTTCCATGCAAATGAGAAATAGGTAAGGAGAAAGAGGATCCCCTTGTCTAATTCCTCTTTTGCCCTTGAACATCTCTGTAGGACTCCCATTAATAAGAATTTCGAAAGAGGTTATAGTGATGCACTCTTGAATCCATTTAATAAACACATGGGGAAAATTCATAACTTCCATAGTCTGTAATAAAATTCTCCAATTGACACTGTCATAGGCTTTTTGGAGATCCACTTTAATGGTGCAGTTCTGTGGAGAATTTCCTCATATATACCCTTTTAGAAGCTCCTGCACAATTAGAATATTATCATCAATATCTCTTTTACTCAAGAAAGCTCCTTGATTCTCATTAATGATGAAATGCAAAATAGATTTTAGTCTATTGGCTAGGATTTTAGCAATGATCTTGTAAAGAAAGTTGGTACAGAAATGTGTTTAAAATAAGTCCAACTTGTAGGGTTATGAATTTTGGGAATCAAACACAAAAAGGTCTTATTAATCTCTTTAAGTAAAATTTCATTGTTGAAAAACTCTTGCATTGCTTCTTTGATAAATTTCCTTGTTTTATCCCCTTTTTTTATGGAATAACCCATTTAACGCGTCTGGTCCTGGAGTCTTTGATCCATTCATTTTAAAAACAACTTCCTCTATCTCTTGACCAGTAACTTGTTTGGCTAAGACGTGAGCAATATCTTGAGGAATCTTGGCAGAAACAAAAGTCATTAGCTCTTCTCTATTAGTTCTAGTAAACCTTTTGGTTCCTAGATGCTTTTGAAAGTACACCATAGCATCCTCAGAAATCCTAGCTTATTCGTATAGAAACTCCCCTGATTATACTTTAGTGGAAGTGATCCTATTAATATTCCTTCTTGCTGATACTATATTGAAAAAGAATTTAGTGCATCAGTCTCCCTCCTTAATCCAGTTAATTTTAGATCCTTGGCTTAATAATGAACAGTGATTTTCCACTGCTTGCATGTAGTGTTTAAGGGCTTCCTTCTCCTCATTAACAAGATTCTCATCAGTCAGGTTATTTGCTAGCAATTTCTGGGTGAATAATAGTCTCATTCTCGCATCTTCTATCCCTTTTTTATCTACTTGCATTCAACCTCTTCAATTCCTACTTGATTGCCTTGAGTTTTTGCATACAAATAATCTGTTTTGTGCCATAAACCTCAAACTCTAAACACTTGGAAATGAATTGTTGAATGCCCTTCACAACAGTAAGAAAGTTATTCAATTTGAAGGGGGTATTTAATACTAACCTTTTTAAAAAGGTTATCCACTTAGATAGGGGTGTGATACGAGAAACATGGATCCAAAAATATAGCTTTGCTTTATAGAAAGGTTATTAACCAGTCAACATTCACCAAGTCCCTATCTAACTTTTTTCGAATAAACTACCTAGAGCTTTGTTTGTTGCTCTATGTAAATCGATGTCCTTCAGATTTTAAATCAAAAATTTCCACATCCTTGATACAATCAAATAGATCCAAATTATAGTTGAATAGATTACAATTCCCTTAAGCTTTAGATCGATAAATAGTGGAATTGAAATCACCACTAATAATTCATGATCCTCTACCTGACCCTTTAGTCTTCTTAGTGAATTCCACAAATCAGATCTATGGAAAGAAGTATTAAAAACCATAAAAAGGTAGCCAAGACTATTGAATTATCCATTTTGAATATCTATTTTGTGTGAATGAACTGCTCACTAGCTTCCAATTCTTCAACTTCCATTTTTTTCTCATCGTATACAATAATGATTCTACCATAACCATGGTACCGAGTGTAACACCCCACTCCCGTAAGACCCGAACCCGACATCGAAGGTGATATCCGAGTCCGTGCCCCGCGAGGGTGGCGTGCTGCATCAGTCAGTCGGTCAGAAATCGGTATACAATGCTTTTGGTCAATATCAAACAGGGCATAGGCCCTTCCCAAGCATACAATACCATTTAAAAAAAAAAGTTTCCCATGTGGCCAATGGGCCCCTTTTTCAGGTACATACGCCTTTATACAACAGTTGCAGAATATATAGTTCAATATAAAATGAAAGACATGAAATGCAGACGCGGACTGATCCTGACCTCTATTCCTCACTTGAATGCTGTAGACATACTCCCGTTGGGCTAACGGGGTATTCTTCTAGTCCTGAAAAATAGTTGCAAATTTTGGGTGAGTTTTGCGAACTCAGTGAGTGACCGTCATCGATGGCTCACCCATATCATCACATGTACAGATCACATAATTTGCAGTATCCCAGTAACATTATGCATATACATTTAATCAGTTATGCCACATAATACACAGTAATCCCATCATAACATTATTTCAATAGTAATAAGATTAAGTCAACCCATTATACTCATTTCACATATCCCGTTTCATGTTAAGTCATTTAACAATTAGATTGAACCTCATATATGTAATCAGTCTTTTCCCATTCATTATCATTTAATCATCTATGCTATGCATATGTAGTGTGTATGCGACTCACTTTCCAGTTGTTACGTTGTTGTGACCGAGTGCCTGAACTGTCCCCTATGGGGCTCATTATGCGTTGAGCCAAAGGCTCTGATTC